>JAFLJL010017824.1:5000-10434 GCA_018398815.1 Conus ventricosus | reverse complement strand
ACTCCAGGTGAGAAGTGTAGGGCAGGTTGTTCATTGAAGAAGGGAGTTGGAGGTAGATGATTCTGGATCGAAACGCGTCGTTTGTACATAGGCGAAATGTGAGAAGCGCGATTCAGTTTAGTACGAAAAACAGAGGATCTACGGGGCCGTAAAACGCGCCGACTTGCAGACAAGGGGGGAAGGAGTGAGAGGTAGGTGTCATATGCTTGACGCGCGCTACTGTTTCGGGCGAGAGGTTATCGTCACGCGCGCGCGCGCGCGCCGAATGTCGGTATGTGCGGCGGTTGTTGTTTTCATTGCATTGTGTTTCCGTCGTTTGTTGAAAAGGATTTTTTTTTTTAATGTGTTGTTTTAAATTCCGATAATTATCGAGTGAAACCATAAGTTCGTATATATGAAAATTGATGAGGATTAAAATAGGTTTTTGTTTATTCTTATTTTTCTTTTGATTGGAGAAGAAAATTATTTCGTATGCCCCTCTTTCATACGAAGGATGACTGTTGCGCCGAAGCGATAATGGGAGGGGGGATGGTGGTGTGCTTTGACCTCGAGTAGGGGGAAGAGGGGGTGTGAAGGTGGCTATTGTAGTTGGAAAGAAAATGGTATATTGTTGTTTGTGTGAAGTTGGTGAATTATATGACATTGGTGGTTTGAATTGATGAATATTTGCGGTGTTATGCATTGTATATTTAATGTATTTATGTTTTCTTTTTGTGATTATGATTGGAAGTTGGAATAGGTAGTTTTTTAATTTGTTGTGTTGTTCATAAATTAGTGCAGTGATTTGGTTGCAAGTTGAAATTGATTAGGCGTATCCCTAGTCACGTACAGCCAGCAGGGGGGCGCCGTCCTGTCGCTCCGCTTTTGTTAGTATGTCTGGGTCTTCGTTACTATATATGGCCTCGCCGGTCTCTTTCTTCTTCTTCTTCTTCTTCTTCCTAAAATACTGGTTCACTCAAAAACGAGTAGGTCACCAGCCCGCATGTTAAAAAGTAAAATAAAATGACATAAAATAGTGCGACTCAGACTGTTGGCCCTGGATCAAATTTGGCAACAAGGGGTTGCACTCGATATTCAAGAAGTTAAAAGCAATGGCCAGATTCAGGCCCAGGTAACCATAAAATATCTGGGGAAGTTAAAATAGAAAATCGTCAATATGCAGATCTCAAAACTGTCGTATCAATTTGCTTTTTAATGAGACTGCGTTTGTGGCAATCTTGATGGCACCCGGCAGTGAGTTCTACAGCCGTACAGAACTAGGATAAAATTAATGTAAGTGGCTGTCAATATTTGATGCAGGTATGGTATAACATTGACCGCCACTCCTGGTGCTACTTTATTCAATACTAGTTGTTCCATTGGGGTGTCAATGAGTTAGCTCTGCCTTTGAAGAAGATATTAAGTTTGATAAAAGCTCTTCTCTCTTCTAAGGGTTTCCATTCTAATTCCCTCATGTTCTTCCTAGTATTCCCCTTCTCTCTGATATGGTTCCCTGTTACGAACCGTGCTGCTCTCTTCTGAATCTTTTCGAGGTTATCAATATCCTTTAGATGGTAAGGATCCCAGACTGAGCAACCATATTCCAGTACTGGTCTAACCAGTGTTTTGTAGCAGTCGTCTTTAACCTTTTTGGGACAGTCGTTGATATTCCTGTATAAGAAAGCTGAGATGTTATTTGCGTTCTTACATACTAAATTGTAATGTTCTTTCCATTTAAGACGACTATCTATAATCACGCCTAAATATTTTGTAGCATTGGTTTCTTTAAGAATAATATTATGAATAGACATTCTGATCTAGTTGGTGAGCGTTTATTACATATACGCAACATTTGGCACTTCTGGGGATGAAATTCCATTTTCCAAGTTCTTTCCCACTCTTGTAAAGCGTTTAGATCTTCTTGCAGAATGCGTGTAACATTCTTGCTTCTGATTGTTCTATATACTAAGCTGTCATCTGCAAAAAGCCTTATAGTTCCTGGAGAGAGATTTCTACTTATGTCATTTATTAAATTAAGAAAAAAGAACAGTTCCCTGTGGTACACCTGACAAGACTGGTTTACAATGGGATGACGACCCTTCCACAACAACTTTCTGCGTTCTCCCAACGAGGAATGATCTAGCCCATTTTAGCAAAGAACCGCCAATGCCGATGTGTTCTAATTTAAGCAGCAGGCCCTCATGGTCAACCTTATCAAAGGCTTTAGAAAAGTCTAATAAAATTGCATCTATTTGCTGTCTGTTGTTAAGACAGTTATTAAAATCATTGAGAGTTGTTATAAGTTGAGTCTCACAACTCCTTCGCTGTCTAAAACCATGCTGGGCGTTATTAAGAAGTCATATTTGTCAAGATGGTCCATTATGCTACTATATATATTATGTGTTCAAGTAGTTTTGCTGATATGGATGTAAGAAATACAGGTCTATAGTTCTCTGCTTTTGTTTGGTCACGCTTTTTGAATAAGGGAACAATGCTCGCATCTAGCCACTCATCAGGTATTACTCCCTGGTCCAGTGAAGCTTGGTAAAGTAGTTGGTATACCTCAGTCAATTTATTGGCACATAATTATTAAGAGCTTGCCAGGAACGCCATCAGGACCAGTAGCTTGTTTTCATTGATGTTGGTCAGTAACTTAAATACTCCTGCTTTGTTTACTTTGATGTTTTGCATTTCAGGGAGTTTATCATCATCCTTTAGTCTAACGTTAATCAAAGGCTTGGGATTTGAGAAAACCGAGCAAAACTGCTTGTTTAGTAAATTTGCTTTCCCTTCAGGGTCCTGTATTAGGTTATCTGGTTGTTTCTCAGTCTGGAATCCCAATGTTGTCCTGTCTCTTACTCCTTATGTAAGAACATAATTTCTTGTTTTGATGATCACCCTCTGAAATCATCGAATTAACATAATTGGAGTGAGCAAGCCTACATTCTCTCTGACACCTTCTCTTGATATGTCATAGGTCATTTGTTTTCGATCGCTATCGGTTTTGGTGATACTGCGCTGTTTGAGTTCAGGGCAGTATTCATTTTATTATTGGATTATGATATCACATCGGGTTGACCCAATATTGTCTCTTATTCAGCAGCGACGAGCGCTTCCGCTCTGCGGTGTTGTTGGTGTTGTTGAATCGTTTGGCATTCATTATATGCCGTTGAAGAAAACAGTAATTCTTTTTATTTTATAAATTCCCTGTGGATAATTTCGTTGATTGATTTATGGCATCATCCTGTCCCACTGGGTACATACCGTTTGAGGTGTGTCGATTAAGATATGGAATAATATGATATTGATAGTGTGGTATGTGAACTGATGGTTGTTAATAATTTTTGTCACATTGACAGTATTATTAATTGTCTTTGTTGACTTCGATATTCCAGAATATGGAGAAAGCCGGGGTGTGCATAATCGGAACTTAACAACTGTTGTTGTTTTTTGTGGAGTCTGTTTTTTTATGGATATTGGAGGCTGATTTATGTTCCGTTTGGTAGAATTGTGAGTGCCAGATTGGGTTGTTGGTGTATGTGTTACACTTAGTTTGATGGGTCAAATGCCTTGGCCGACATTGAAGACGCAGAGACGATGGGTTGTAGGTCTGGTGTGCCCGAAGTTCTATGATCAGTTGTGGGCCAGAGTAGTCATTAAACTATTTTATCTTCAGGTGTCGACAGGGTTTGACCGCTCTGCTGCTGCAACCTCTGTGTGAGGTATCTTACCTGGTACTGCCCTGTTTCAGACTTCTTTCTGGCCGACCTCTAGGTCATCGGTACGAACGACTGGGAGGGGTGAGCTCATCCTTCTGCGAACATCGGAGCTCCCCTCCTGCTGCCGAGATCTGCTGAGCTGCTGGCTCTTCATTTTCTTCAATGTGTGTCACAGTGTACTTTGAATCAGTGACCCTGTGTTGAACCTTGTGACATCGTCGATTCTTCATCGTTCGGCGCTTCGTCTGCTGGGGCATCAGGACCTCAGTGGCAGTGTGGTCACCAGTGCACAAACCGTGAACGTTCGTGAAGGAAGGGGAAAAAGTGGGAGTGTGGGAATTGATTGTGTGAAAAAAATAAAAATAAAAAATAAAAATAAAAAAGATGGTTCGAGTGTGCGAAGGGTGAATGGTATTGTGCGTGAGTTGTTTATAATTATAATTATATATATTATATATTATATATATATATATATATATATATTATATATATATATATATATATATATATGTATACAGAGAGAGAGAGAGGAGAGAGAGAGAGAGAGAGGAGAGGAGAGAGAAGAGAGAGAGACAGAGAGAGATTTGTATGTATTGTGTGGAGGGGGATGTTTTTTTTGGGGGGTGTCGTTGTGTCCCCTTTGTGGTTCGTATCGCGCGGGCACTTTGGGTTCGGTGGGCCATCCTACCTCTGGATGACCCAGCCCCAGGTTACTACGTGATAGTCCCTGGAGTATCCCTGGTCCGGTGTTAACCCTGTGTGGGTTGGGGTCCCTTGAGGCTTCCTGGATTTGAAGGTGGGGTTTCGGGGCATTTTTATTGTGCATTGCTGATTTTGGTTTGTTTTTTTTGTTTTGTTTTTTTGTATTATTGTTTGAAGATTTTTTTTTTTTTTTTTTGCTCATAGTGTGTGGGTGAGTGTGAATTTGAGTAAAATTTGCTTGTTTGTTGCACCTATTATTTAGTGTTTTGTCATTTTGTTCTGTGGTGTTGGTAGTTCTAGAGTGTGGGTGGGGTGGATTAAAAGGGGGTACCCTTCTACATTCGGGTATCCCTGTCACCGCAATAGGCGTAGTGACAACAGTTGCATTGTCTCTGCCATTGATGCATTGTGACGTTTTTCCCTGACGTTGGTAAATTGTTACATTTTTTGCTCTATTGGTGCATTGTTACGTTTTTCTCTGCCACCGGTGCATTGTTACATTTTTCTCTGACACTGATGCATTGTTACATTTTTCACTGACACTGGTGCATTGTTACGTTTTTCTCTGCCACGGTGCATTGTTACATTTTCTCTGACACTGATGCATTGTCACATTTTTCACTGACACTGGTGCATTGTTACGTTTTTCTCTGCCACCGGTGCATTGTTACATTTTTCTCTGACACTGATGCATTGTTACATTTTTCACTGACACTGGTGCATTGTTACTTTTTTCTCTGACACTGGTGCATTGTTACTTTTTTCTTTGACACTGGTGCATTGTTACATTTTTCCCTGACACTGCCGCATTGTTACTTTTTTTCTCTGACACTGGTGCATTGTTACATTTTTTCTCTGACACTGGTGCATTGTTACTTTTTTTTCTCTGACACTGGTGCATTGTTACATTTTTCCCTGACACTGGTGCATTGTTACTTTTTTTTCTCTGACACTGGTGCATTGTTACATTTTTCTCTGACACTGGTGCATTGTTACATTTTTTCTCTGACACTGGTGCATTGTTACATTTTTCG
>JAFLJL010017823.1:12500-15645 GCA_018398815.1 Conus ventricosus | reverse complement strand
CCCCCCCCCCCCCCCTCCACGTCAAAAAAAAAAAAAAAAAAAAAAAAGAAAAAAAAGAAACTCGCATCACACGCATCTTGCTGACGACATTCCGCAGGGGGAAGAGGAGGAAACGCGTCACATGTTGTTCTCCAACACTTCACAGCAAACTCCTCGAATCTTGAAGCAACACCTCCAGGATCAGACGTGTCCGCCGCAGCTGGAACCCGTGAATCTGGAACCCCTGACGACGAGCAGTGAGGTCGACAGGATGGGTGGGTGCGAAGCAATCGGAAACCAGCCACAACCATCGCAAGGGGAACCTCTATCTTCTCACGACGAGATTTGGCAGAACTTGAGGAGGTCTGAGTTCGAGTCTGTATCCATCTGATGGTTTTCAATCAAAAGGGCGGGAAAGTGTTTAAAAAAAAGAAAGAAAGAAAAAGAAGAGAAGAAGAAGAACAGGGGGCGCCACTTGTTCGACCAACCAGTCGGCATGGCACTCTGTTCTCACGTTCAACATCCTGGCGTGAAATACCGCCCCATCCCTAGTTTATACAGTCTTCGCCCGGTAGAAGGTGACACACACACACACATACAGAGCCAAGGTGAGCTTTCATTTTCCACCTCCTCGTGGTTGTCACAGTAACAACAACGATCTTCGGCCAGTCCTTACATGCTTACTGCAATGCCAGCAACAGCAACAGCAGCTGCTGCGGTAGCGATGAAAACAGACACATTCTCCCACCACAAAATCAGTAGAAAAATCACCGCGAGTCGTCGTCGTCGTCGTCGTCGTCATTGTCGAGGTCTTTGTTGTGTAAAAGGAAAAGGAGGAGGGGAAAAGAAAAAAAGTAGAAAAAAAAAAGGAGGGGAAGTTTCACAACACGAGGAGAAAAACCAGGCTACACCCTTTCGAATCAACAACCACCACCTTTCCTTCTTCCCAACTTCTCTACCCAACTCCGGCGGCTCACGCCAAGGAAGTGATAGGAGAGAGAGCAGAGAGACAGAGAGAGAGAGAGAGAGGGTGGGGTGGGGGGAGGGAACAACACAGACAGAGACAGGACGCTGGGTGGGAAGAGGAGGAAAGAGAGAGAGAGAGAGAGTGGGGGGGGGGGGGGGGGTGAGTAGGAAGAGGAGGTAGGGGGGAATCTTTCATGACCCGTGACTGTGCTACACCTTCTTTACACTCCCCCCCCCCCCCCCCCCACACTACTCGCTACCCCCCTCCCCTCCCCCCCCCCCCCCCCTACCCCCCAAGCAAACCTCCGCCAGCGAAACCCATGCCACCCAAGTGCCGGCGCTAAGGCAAGTACAATACCACCGCCCGCCCGCCCCCGCCCGCGCCACCACACACACACACACACTGGTTCGTTCGTCAGGCGTCCTTTCTACATCTTGACAGCAACCCCTCAACCCCCCCCCCCCCCCACAGCCCTCAACCACCCTCATCTCCCTCCCACCCCATCTCTCCCCCTCCCCTCCCCCTCACCACCTTCCCCTCTTCCAAAAAAGCGACCAATCATCAGCCTCCCTCCTCGTCGCCTCGGACCCGAAAAGAAAGATCAGAAACTGGCTTAGGCTATCGGAGTAAAGAAGGGGACGGAGGGGGGGGGGGGGGGGGGGGGAGGGGAGAATGGGATAGAAGGAGGGGGTGGTGTGGTGGTAAGACGGAGGGGCAGGGGGTCGTTAGAGGGAAGTTAAGGGTGGGGGAGAGGCAGGGGGGGGGGGGGAGGGAGGGGAGAGACTCGGCGGTGAAGTTGTTTTTTACACACGACCGTGGAAAACTGGCGGGGCCCCGACCGACCGACGAGCGGCGAGTAGAGCCCGCGAGTCCGCCCTGTTCCCTCTGGTAAGGACCACCCACATACTATCACTGCTACCGCCACCACCACCACCACCACCACTGCCGCCACAGCGCGGCTAGAGAGAGAGAGAGAGAGAGAGAGGGGGGGGGGGGGGCTAGCCTGCGACCAGTCTACTACATACATAATACATACAGCCTGACGAGAGAGAGAGAGAGAGAGAGAGAGAGAGAGAGAGCAGTATTTAATTTATAAACTTCGCATACTGTCAGAGAGAGAGAGAGAGAGAGAGAGAGAAGAGAGACAGACAGACAGACAGAGAGTAAAGCAGTTAAAAACTTCACATACTGTCCCACACACACACCACCACACACACACACACACACACACACACACACACACACAGAGTAAAGCAGTTCAAAACTTCGCATACTTTTAGAGAGAGAGAGAGAGAGAGAGAGAGAGAGAGAGAGAGAGAGAGAGAGAGAGGAGGGGAGGGACAGTAAAGCAGTTAGCAACTTCGCCAACTGACAGAGAGATAGAGAGGGGAGGGGACAAAGACAGAGAGAGAGAGAGAGAGAGAGAGAGAGAGAGAGAGAGAGAGAGAGAGGGAGGGAGAGAGAGAGAACGTGACAGAGGGAGAGAGGGTGAGAGCGGGAGAGAGAAGAGGAGAGAGAGAGAGAGAGAGAGAGAGAAGAGAGAGAGAGAGAGAGAGAGAGAGAGAAAGTGACAGAGGGAGAGAGAGAGGGCGAAGGCGGGCGAATGAGTGAGAGAGAAGAGAGAGAGAGAGAGAGAGAGAGAGAGAGAGAGAGAGAGAGAGAGAGAGACAGACAGACAGACAGACAGACAGACAGACGATTGACGGACAGGTTTATGCAGAAGCAGAGTATGACAAGCAACGTTGCTGCTGCTGCTGCTGCTGCTGCTTCAGGTGGTTCCTCCACACAGGCCTTCAGCAGTCATAACAGGGGACATAATCTGAACGTTAACATCGCACTATCTCACCGCATTGATTAATCAGCTTGCACACACCTCCGCCCTCCCAATGCTTTATAGCATCAGAAGGACGTAGCTAAGCTGTGAGCAGCAGTTTTATCTGATGATAATTATCTGCAAGACCAGTTTGAACAGGTACGGATGTTCGTAAAACTCAGGAAAGATAACTGCTCTCCAAAATGTCTGAAATCTGGACATGATAATCAATACGCTTCGTATGCTTTCTTTTGGCAGGTAAATCAGAATTTCTCGCACAAAACTGTCAAGAGCCATAACATGGTGCACCAAATCAAAATTTGCATTAATATATTTTGCTCGTCTGTCCATGTTGCATTTAATACACATATGCCAATATTTCAAGT
>JAFLJL010017823.1:2500-7500 GCA_018398815.1 Conus ventricosus | reverse complement strand
AAAGTAGGGGTAAAGTGCGATATGTAAAGTAGAGGGTGAGTGGCAACGACAAAAAATCCCCGAACGTGCAAAACCCAAACCCAAAATGAAAAAAAGGAAACGTTCAATCAAAGTTTTCGAAGCAAAAAATCACCCGTAATACTACGTCAAAATTTTTTTCATGCGTATGCATGGGGGGGGGGGGGGGGGGGGGGGGGGGGGGGGGGGGGGGGGGGGGAGGACCTCGCAAACTAAAGAAAAAGAATTTTCAGATAAGAAACGTTTTCACGTTGGGGCATTTTGAACGTGAATTTTATTGAAGTGATTTTTCATACCAATTCATTTGGATTGATGAGGATGAAAAACTTCCCGATCAAACTTAACAGGTAAAAGAAATATTAAAATCAGCCGTCTGGCTTTTTTTAAAAATCCAAAATGAAAATAAAATTTAAAAAAATTTCGGTTGACTTTCAACGAACGTGGCCAAGGATCTGAACAACGTTTCAATTATAATTAAAATATAAAAAGACATTTCGGGGGTTTCAGGCAGCACACGCGAAAAGTCAAAACCAGCACGTTTAAAGACGTTGAAGGAAAAGATGATTTTGTTTTTATAAGAAAATGAAACAAAGGGGGGTGGTTAAATTTGAAATTTTGTAGGCTTAAAAAAGGGAAAAGCCGCCATTTTGGTTAAAACACCAGGCGAAATTTTTAAAAAAGCGGGGAAAGACAGTTACCGTTTCTTCTGGACATTTTCAAAACCCCTTTCGCCTTAAAGATAAATGCTTCTGATCAGTTGTGTTTCATTTTTTTAAAATTTTTTTTAAAAGAAAAAAAAAAAGCACATACAAACAACCGGGAAAACTGCCTTGGTATCTCACTATTCGCCTAATTAGTAAGAAAAGTTTGTTGTTTTTGTTGTTGTTGTTTTTGTTGTTTTTGTCGCCCCCTGGAAAAAAAAGGGGGACCCAGGGGATCACCCCGAAAACCCAAAGTACTTGAACACTGCATCAGCTGGGGTGAGAACTGACGGGTGAACCGTTTTTGTTACCCCCGCCACATGGCAGCCACCTCCGCATGGGGGGTTTTGGAAATGTAATGTTAAGTGGGAGTATTTTTTCTGAAAAAAAGTCTATACCATGGGCGATCAAGGGCAAAAAACATCCGTGAGAACAATGGATTCCGAAAAAAAAAAAAATAAAAAAAAAAAAAAGGCCGATTAACCAAAAATTTTATTTTTAAGCCATGTCTTTAAAGAAAAAAAAAAAAAAGCCAAAGCGCACCTTTTTCAGGCGAGAACAATGTCAAATGAGCATGCACTGCTGTCATTGATTCAGTGCAAGTTTGACTGCAGTCGGAGAGCGTTTTGGCTAGCTCTAGCCTTCAAAGAGGGAACTCTGCCAAAAATTTTTAGCTTTTTCCCAACGATTGAAAGGTCGGTGTGTGTGTGTGCTCTGGAACGGAAGTGTGTGCGATTTTTTTTTTTTTTTTTTTTTCTTTTTTTTGGGGTCTAGGGGGGTTTTAAAAACAGGGTTTTCTACTGCTGATCACAGAATTCCCGAACAAGTAACGAAACAGGAAAACCGGATTCCAGTTTTCACCATTTCACATTTTTTTTTTTCTTTTTTTCTGTTTTTTTTTCTTTTTTTTTTTTTTGTTTGGTGCGTGTTCGCTGACGCTTGGCTCGATTTGGACTCTCCCCCTGGTCTTAAAACAAAAAATAACCCTTGAAAAGGTTTAAAAATTCTCTTGAGCTTAAAGGGAACTAAAAAGAGACAAAGTTATGGGTTTTCAAAAAGGGCGGGACATTTAAAAAAATGTCAAAAAAAAAAGGGTTTTTTTAAAACAATAAGAAGCGAAACATGTTCTAAAATGGGGTTAATTGCCCCCAAAACTGTTTCCGATATTTGTGCTTTAATAATTTTCAGGGGAAACTAAAGAAACTAGGGGGGTGGGGGATTTTCACATCAAATATTGCTCTAGCCAAGCTGACCGGATCAGGGGTGTCGCCTCATCGAAAACCAGTCCCCTACGCAGTTTTTCATTCACCACCACACACACACACACACAACACACCCCACACACACACACACAACATGCCCGCACGCGCGGCGCCCCCCCACACCAACAACCAAACGCACACACCACACAACACAACACATGCCCCCACGCGCGCGCACACACACACACACACACACACACCCCCCCCCCCCCCCCCCCCCCCCCCCCCCCCCCCCCCCCCCCCCCCCCCCCCCCCCCCCCCCCCACCCCCACACAACCAGGGAAAATTTTTTTCCCAAAATTGGGCCCGGAAAAATATCACGGAAAAAAACTCTTTTCCCCGTTACGGGGCCCCCTTGCGTCTTTCAATTTGATCCCGAGGGTTTTCACTGTTTTCCCTTCCCAAAAAACCGGGTGGTTTGGAAAGCCGGGGAAAAATTATCCTCTTCTTTTTTGTTGGGAAGACAAGCGATGCCGTTAGTTTACGTTCCCAAAAATGCCTTTTCATTTTTCCCAAAACGAAAAATGGATTAAACAAGCTGTAAAGCCAAATTATCTGATTTTTTACAAAAAAAGGGGGGAATTAAACTTACCCGCCCGGGGAAAAATTTTATATTCCCTCTGTTAAATGGTTAAATTTCAATTCGTTAATTCTTGTAAATGAGGTAAAACAAACGCATGAATGATTTTTTACGTACAAAACGGGGCCCCCAATTAATGATTGTGAAGGACTATGAGTGCCCCCCCCCCCCCCCCCCCCCCCCCCCCCCAAATACAAAACTTAAGCTGCCGAGATTATTTTTTCCCACGTACAACTTTTCCTATTTTCGGGTTCGAATCAGTAACTTTTTGTTCCCAAAAGAATACACGTAATTCTTAAGCCCCCCACACACACACCACACACCACACACACCACACACACAACAACACACTCACACACACTCTCTTTTCACACAAAACACCAAAAATACACACACACACCTCGCGCCACGCACCCCCAAAACACACTCTTTTCACCAAATCACACAATGCCACACCTCGCGCCGCGCACACCCAAACACGCGCGCGCTCACGTTACACGCTGACACACCCAAAACCCCCACACGCACGCACGCCACACACCCTGAAGTAAGCACGCAAGCATTTTCGCCGCACGCCCATGCGCGTACACCGTAAAACACCACACAACACACACACACACACACACCCACACACACAAATTCGCCATCCGAAGAAGCTGCAGAAATTAGCGTGGGGGGCCCGTCACACTGAGACCGGCCCCCCCCCCCCCCCCCCCCCCCCCCCCCACCCCCCCCCCCCCCCCCCCCCCCCCGCATAATTTTTTTTTATGCCCCCCCCCCCCCCCCCCACACACCAACCAAAACTCACCCCCCCTAAGCCCATCAGTCTTTTATACCCGTAAACCGGAATTTTACGG
The DNA here is from genome assembly GCA_018398815.1 of Conus ventricosus. Taxonomy (NCBI): domain Eukaryota; kingdom Metazoa; phylum Mollusca; class Gastropoda; order Neogastropoda; family Conidae; genus Conus; species Conus ventricosus. Next base: position 4,082 of record JAFLJL010017823.1, on the reverse strand, counting down.
CCCTGTAAAATGTTTATGGCCCTTGGATTTTTTTTTCTCTGCCCCCAAACGAACAGTTTTTTTGTGCCTCAGTTGCAAATTTGTCAATTAATTGTGTGGCATGTGTTAAGGAAAAAGTGGGGGGGGGGTGGGGTGGGGTGGGGGGGGGGGGGGGGGGGGGGAGTGGAGGTGAAGGAAAAAGACGGGAGGAGGTGGGAAGGGGTGGGGTAGGGGGGATTGGGAAAGGGGGAAGAGAGGTCGAGAGACAGGGGGGATTCGTGGGCGTGCGTGCGTGCGAGTGTGTTGTGTGTTGGGGTGTGTGTTGTGTGTTGGTGGGTGTGTGTGTGTTTTGTTGTGTGTGTTGCTGTGGTTTGGGGGCGCGTGTGTTCAAGTCAAAGTCTTTCTTTAGGTGGAAACTTCAATAAGCAACATATCTGCTTTTTTTTTTTTTTTTTTTACATCAGCCCTCTTGAAAAAAAAAAAAAAAAAAAAAAAATCAAATCGTTTTTACAATGCTTTCTCAAAAGGTAAACACCCCGTCTTCCCCCCCCCCCCCCCATTCTCCCTTTACCCATCACTTCCCTTACGTAAAAGGTATCAAAGTCTTGCCCCCCCATGGTTTGTTTTGGGGTGTGTTGTGTGTGTGTGTGTTGTTGTGGGGGTTGTGTGCGTGGTGTTGTGTGTGTGTGTGGGGGTGTTGGGGTGTTTGTGTGTGTGGGGGGTGTGGTGGGTGTGTGTGGGGGTGGGGTTTTTGTGTGTGTGTGGTGTGGGTTTTTGTGTGTGTGTGTGTGTGCGTTTGGGGTTGTGTGTGTGTGGGGTGTGTTGTGTGTGGTGGTTGTGTGGTGTGTGTGTTGTGTGTGGTGCGTTGTGTGTTGTGTGTGTGTGTGGTTGTGGTTTTTGGGGTGGTGTTTTGTGGGTTGTGTTGTGTGTTGGGGGTGGTGTGTTGGTGGGTGTGTGTGGGTTTTGGGGTGTGTGGGTGGGTGGGGGTTGTGGGGGCGTGGCGCGTGCGTGTATGCGCGCGCTTGTGTGTGTGTGTGTGTCTGTCTGCGTGTCCTTTCTCCCACCCCTTCTCTCAATCCCTCCCTACACACATGGCCTGAAACGTCTGTGTACACGCATACATGCATAGACGCGCGCACTCACGCTTGCACATACACTCACATGTATACACATATAGTCATGCAGACACACAGAATGACAGACAGGCTGACACACACACCCACAAGCACGCACGCACGCACGCACTCACACACACACACACACACACACACACACACACACACACACACACACACACACACACAAAGACAGACAGACAGACAGACAGACACACACACACACACACAAACACACACACACGCACGCACGCACGCACCCCCCACCCCCCACACCCCCCCACACACACACACACACACACACACACACGCGCCTATCCGATCTCGCTGTTCGTCCAACTCTTTCGAAAGCCTCCAGTCGTCATTCCTCCCCCACCCCCCCCCCCCCCGCCCCCCACACCCCCCTCTCTCTCCCTCTCCCGCCCTCTTCCGACCTCCCGCATCTTCCTCTTATTCAAAGAATAAAATTATACATATACATACATTAC
>JAFLJL010017822.1:30798-66133 GCA_018398815.1 Conus ventricosus | reverse complement strand
TACAACCCAAATGGTATTTTACTAAGCTCCATACTTTCACGCATATCTATGCGATTAAAAAGATCAGTAATTAATTCTTCAACCGTTCTTTAACTGATCTTTATCACCTCCCTCTCCAACCAACTCGTAAGTATTTAATAAGCTCTGTAGCTAGTTCGGGCCTAATTTTTAAACCAGAATAAATCATAAATTAAAAAAATTAAGTAATCAGTTTCTCTTGTTTTGTGCAAGAATCAGAAGAAGTTATATGTGTGTGCGTGAGTGGGCAGGGGTGGGGCGTGTGTGTCGTTAATTAACTGGGTCAATCAATCGCAGGTCGTTTTAAACCTAGTTTACTGCGCTGCTTTGTAGGGCAAAACGTGAGTGTGTGGATGTGTGTGGGGTGAGGTGAGTGGGTGTGGGGTGAGTGGGGGTGGGGTGGGGCGGGGGCGGGGTGGGGTGGGGTGGGGTGGGGTGGGGTTGGGTGGTGCGTGCGTGGGGTGGGGGTGTGTGTGTGGGGGGTGGGGGTATGGGGTGGGTGTGTGTGTGGGGGGGGTGGGGGTGTGCAGGAGTTACCTCCCTTAGTATTATTTTCAGCCCTGTGGAGGGCCTTTCTAGGACGCGGCGGTCGGTGGCGTGTGACACAGTTCTGGCATATTTTTAGCCTTGTGGAGGGCCTTTCTAGGGCCCGGCGGTCGGTGGGCGTGTGACACAGTTCTGGCAGGAGTTACCTCCCCTAGGCTGGGCTGGGCTAGTATTGATTTTCACAGCAGACCACGTTTTAATCGCCGCTTTGACAAAACTTGCGAAAGCCAACGTCGCTTTGCATATATTTTACAATTAGCTTTCTTTTCTCATACAAGCTGTGGATAGAAATTCCAAGCTTGTGGAACTTTGGATAGTAGAAAAAACAAAATGATAATTCTATCAGTTTTCTACACAGCCTGGGTTCCATCAGAATTTCGTTTTTCAAATAATTCTCCCAGGACGCTTTTGGGTTAGATTTTTTTAAAACAGCTTTTGTTCTTTCAAGCCAATGACCTAAAAGCAAAGATTGACAAAGAGTTTTACAATTTCAGCTTTGATCTCAGAACCAGCTTCAGTAAAACGAGCGTAATTTCAGTTATGCTTTTCAGCTTCATATATGAGCCGATTGACGAAGGCTCATTATCAAGTTTCTCTACAAAACAATTATGTAGAAAATCATCTAGTTCACTTACTGTCATTTCACGGGCTGGTTTCTTCGTTTCCAAAAGATCTAGACTTTCTTTTTGGCCGGTCGGTTTCGAGCAGGGCTCATCAACACTTTCTTAAATTGTTAAACCTTTCCGGCTTAAATTTGGATTGGGAAAAGTGGGGGGCGAAAAATATTATTTTTTTTTGATTTTAAGGCCCCGGAGGGGGGGGGTTTTTAGTTTGTTACAATCCCCCTATTAGTCTCCCCTTTTAAATTGTGTAATTCCGTCAATATTTTGGCAGTTTTGGGGGGGTTTTAAATTTTTTTTAAAAGGTTGTTTAAAATTTTTGGAAAATGAACAGGGAGATCCCCTTTAATTTTAGGAAAAAAGGGGTTTCGTGCAGAAAAACAGGGGTGGTTTTTTAAGGTAAAAATGTTTAAATTTGGAAAAAGAAGAGAGGAGTGAATTTTGGAAAAAGGGGGGTGAAAATTAAAGGTTTGGTTTTGGAAAAACAAAAGGGGGAGAGAGAAGAAAATGAGGGGGAGAGGAGGAGGAGAGAAAGAAGGAGGGGAGAGGGGGGCCCCACGCAGGTTTTTGTTTTTGTATGCATGTTGTGTGTTGTGGGTGAGTGCGGCGGGGTTGTGGTGTTTTATGTGTGTGTGTCCCGTGCGGGGAAAGCGTATGTGTTTTTGTAAGCATGTGTGCGTGGTGCTTTGTATGCTTTTTGGGTTTGGGGCCTCCCTGCTTGCCTGCCTTTGCGCGCGGTCGTGCCCCCCTTTGGTAATGTTTTACGGGACTGATTCCCGTAACCTTTTCGGGAAAAGACGGGGAATTCCCCGAAAAAACCCAAAAGGTTCAGCTAATGTTCTGTCTTTTCTGTCTGTTTGTGTTTTTTTCTCTCTCCCCTCCCTCCCCCCCCCCTCCTCTCTCTCTCTCTTTTCTCTCTCTCTCTCTCTCTCCCCACTAAATCCAAGATTTATTTGCTGATGACTCTAAACTCCGGGCCAAGGGTTACCCTTGGGCACCTTCGGGTTTGGCGGGGAGGAGGTTAAAATCTCCAGTCGGTTTGGGGAAGAAGGTGATGGGGGCCCCGGGGTTTTGCACCCTCCAGGTGCCCCCCCCTTGTATCACCCCTTGGGCCTAGGATTTGTGTCTTTATCCCGTGGTGCGTGTGCGGCTCGTCGTGGTGCCTGTCTGTGTTTTTCGGGTTGTCTGCTTTCCATGTGAATGGGGGGGGGTTTCTGGGGTTTGGGCGGGGGGGGCGTTTTTGTTGCGGGCTGTTGCGGTGCGGGGGCGGGGGTCTACTTTGCGGGCCTCCACTGGGGGAAAAAGTCCTCCGGGCAAAGCATGCCCCTCCCACCCCAAAAGGGGCCGTTGTGCTGCCCCCCATTATAAATCCTCCACGAGGTCCCCGGTAAAGGGGCAGCTTGCCGCCCCAGGTAAACACGACGGATCTAGGGGAGGGGCCCCCAAAATAACCCCCTTTTGGCTGAAGGGGGTTTTGCGGGGCCCAAACGGTGCCTAAAAAATGCATCACGCATCTCCCCACTGAGGGGAAAACCCACAAATTCCCCGAGATGGTGCTCCCCCTTGAAGTCCCGGGGGGGGGAGAGGGGCCCGGGGGCCCGGGCCCCCTCAAGGGGGTCCCCCTTAGTACCGGAGGTCACCCCCCCACGCCTGGGACGCCCAGGGGGTTTTGTGGACGAGGGAAAATGCTACGGGAAAAAGAAGAACAGGGACCAAAAAACCCCATAAATTTTTCCCACTGGAATGCGAAGGGGTTAAACAAAAAAAATTTCCCATTTGCACAGAGAACGAAGGAGGACATAAAATCGCCTTTTTTGGGCAGGAAATTATCTAAAGGGAAAATCACAGAGATTAGTGCCCGAGGCTATCAAGGTCACGAAGGACAGGGGGGGGGGCCCCCGGGGGAAGGGGCCCTGGTAAAAAACGCACCCCCGCGCAGGGTTCGCCTTTAAAAACCAAGGGCCCGGGCCGGTCCTTTGGGGAAAATTTTTCAAGGCCCGAAAAACCGGCATTTTGAAAACTTCAATGTTACTCCCCTAAAGACAAAGAATTGCCCCGGGAAACCACAGGGTTTATCTCAGAAGAGCTATGCCTGATGGGTTGGGTGATTTCCCCCGTCACCCGACCATGGGGATCCCCGAACCCAAACCGGACGAGGAGGGAGGGGGGAGGATTGGCAGATTGAGAAAAACTTCTTCCCTAAACCCCCCCCCGGGTGATACCCGACATTCTTTCTCGAGAAGGGCTCCCTCCCCCAACTCCCCCCCTTGCCTTCGCGACAAATGAAGTCACCCGGGAAATCCCACAAATTGGTTTATAAAAAAAATCGGAGGAAGCGACCAAACCAGAAAAAAATTTTCCTCGCCCGAATTTCCCAAACCCAAATTTCAGGCAAAGGTTTTCCCAAGAGGGAAATTTTTTAAAAGGGAGAAAACTGGGAGAAATTTCCCCACCCTCACAGACCAGCTTGCTGAGGGGATCAGGGACAAGGGGGGTGCACCTGAAAAAAGGGAAAGTGAGACTCTAACCAACACATCCTGAAAGCTGCCGGGGTTTAAATTTATCGAGGAGCTCCAAAAAAACTCCCGGACCATATTGGACGGGAAGGCCCCAAAACGGGGGAAGTGAGGGCCCAAAGAGGGCCAGGGAAAGGGGGTTTTGAGGGGGGATCCCATAAAAAAAAAATAAATCGTTTTAAAAGGGAAGCTCCCGCAAACCCACAAAAGAACGCTTAACCAAAAAGCAAAAAGGGAAGCTGGGTGGAAAAAACAGGGGAAATTTAAAACCCTGGAAAAAAGGCCAAAAAAACTCTGGAGACTTGAAAAAACCCCAAAAACGATGAGGACAGCAAAAAGCTCCCCCCATCACCTTTGAAAGGGGGCCAGATAAGACGGGAAAAGCAGCGGGGCAGACGAGTCAGGGCAACATTTATGCAGAAAATTTAGCGACCTGGAAGTTACGGCGGGTCAGGACAAAGAAGTCCGAAAAGCATAGGAATTTTTCACTGGCCAAAAAGGTTTAAAAACCGGAAAAAAACCAGCCCTTCCCCTCGGGAAACTACAAGAACTATGCTATCTCTAAAAAAAAAGAAGGCCCCGGGTTTGGTTGGATCGTTCACAATGAATTTGCCCCTCCATCTCGGCCCCCAAAGGCAAAGAAAAGTTTGGGGGCAGCTGTATAAGAAAGGGGAAGTCGGGAAATTTTTCCCCCGCTTTTGGAAAGGGGAAGTTTCCCAGGGTTTCCCTGTCCAAAAAAAAGGGCAAGGGAAGCCCAAAACTGATAGCTACGGGCCCCAATTAGTCCTGAGTTGCTTTGGCAAACTGCTGGATGGCATGATAAAACCCCAGACTCATGTGGACCTGGGGGAAAAAGAACCACTCAGTCCAGGGCAGGCACCCTTCCCAAAAAGCAACCACCCCCACGGGAAGACCGGGGTATTCCCTTCCCCAAAGCCATCGAAGACTTTTTCCCGGGAAAAAAAAAGCACACTCTACATTTGGGTTTGACTGGAAAACGTTTACCCCGAAAGTCTGGAAAGAGGGGCTGAAAACTGAAAATGGGGACATTTGTGGAGTCCAGGGACAAATTGTTCAGAGGGGATTGCCAAAAATATTTGAACAACAAAAAAGCAAAAAACAGGGAAATGGGCAACACTCCCCGCGAAAAAGGGGTCCTGAAAACGGGAAAGTCCACAGGGTGGAGTTTGTTCCCCCCGCTTTTCCCTTGTTTTCCCAAAAGACTTTCATCCCAGACTCCCAAGAAACGCCCCAAGGGTGCAATCTATGTGATGATTCTTGCTATTGGTGCAGCGAAGGCATCTTTCTACTGCAATTACAGACTAAAAAAGGGCCCTCGGAAAAAATAGAACCCGGCAAACAATGGCGGGGTAAAGGGATAAATGAGCGGAAAAAACCCCTACCCCATCTTCCCCCTATAAGCCGGGAACAAAAGGGGCCAAAACCTTAAGATAAAATCCCATGAATCCACCCGAAGAACCCCAACTTCCCTTGGGGTCCCCCTGGGGGGCCCCCTTTACCGGGAAAAACACCAATACAAAAAAGTCGGCCAAAAGCAAAAGGGCGTTTTGCATGATAAAAAAGCTCAGGGGAAAACCAGTGGGGTGCTGCCCAAAGATTTTTCAAAAAGAGATTTTTCGTCGGCCAGAGGGGAGACCGGGTCAGGGAGTAGGGCCGGGCACCCAACCTCAACAGCTCCCAAGTCTCCCCCGGACAAGTTGCTGGATCCAAAACCAGGCAATGGGGAAATCATGCCCGGAAAGGCCAAGAGGACGACCCGATAAAAGAGTGGAAAAAAAATTTTTTTTCCCCGGGGGGGGGCCCTCCCCAGCATGGGGGGACAGAAAGAGTTCAAGGTATGACACAGGCAACCAAGTTAAAAAAAGACGGGGAGAGCCCCCCAAAATGAAAAAACCAGAAAGGGAAAAGCCCCCCAAAAGGGGAGCCGGGAAAAGGCCCGTTTCCCACCACAAAACCCAAAATACGTGAGGGGAAGGAACCCCTGAATGCGGGGAGCACAAAGGCCCTTCCCCAAAAAAAACACCCCTTTCCCCAGTTAAAAAGGAAAAGAAGCCTACCCCATCCCCCGGGAATACTATCCCAGGAGTATGAAACCAAGGGGACACAGGCAGCCCTAGCTAGGAGGGCCCTGAATAGCTAAAACCCAAGCAAACTACCCGTTGATAAAGGGGGAAAATCCCTCATGAGGGCTCCCCAAAATGAAGAAACCAGAGACGGGGCGGGGCTTTTTCACGTACAGGATGGTAAAGACCGATGCGCCTTTGGGCGACGGGAAAGTTCCCCACAAACTTCAGGGAGAAGCAGTTGTCGGGAAGAAAGACCCAGAGGGGCTCACCGGGAAACCAAAAAGGGGCCCCATGCAATATCGTCATTTTTCACAGACGCCCTCTCTGTTTACAGGCTCAAAAACCCCCAAAATCAAAAGAACTGGAAAAGCGGGTTCTGGCACCCTGGAAAATACTACAAGACGCAAATTTTAAACCCTACAGTGGATCCCTGCACATGCGGGGTTACAGGGAAAGAGATTCCCAAAGCTCGGGCCAAGGAGGGCAAAAAAGGGGCCCCAACAGGACATTTTCCTTTTCCCATAAAAGGGCAAAAAAAAACCATCGTCAGGGCATTGCCCAAAAGAAAATGGTCTCAGGGGCCCACCCGGCATACAAAAAAAAAATAAACAGTTTACCACACCCTGAGCGGGTGCCCGGCCCTATTTTGGAGGTAAAGGAGGGTCCCCAACAGGCTAAACGCCCCCCTTGTTAAAAGATGGGTTGGGGACGTCGGATGTGCCCTTTGCCATACAGTGCTATGAAAACCGAACATCCCTGCGCACTGCCATCTGATGACCCCCTGGGGGAACAAAACGGGGCCTGAGGAAAAGGCCCCTGACAAAGGAAGCTGCTTTGGCGGCCCAGGCACCCCGGGAGGGGGAGGGGCCAGCTTTTTGCGGGGCCCGATTGGTGTATCCTTCTAACGTGGTGATCGACGAAAAAGAAGAACTCGTCCACTCCAAGCAAATGGGGGGTTTAAAATTTTTTACAGACAATAGAAACTTTCTCCCCGGGAAAAGGGCTAAATAAAGTATCGGGACTGGTGTCATTCAAACTCAATGGCCATAAACCCGGGCCCCAAACCCAAATCTAGGTTTAAAAACCCACCCCGAAAAAGCACCAATTGACCCCTTTCTTTCCCCAAATTTTCTTCACTTGAATGGCATTTGGGATAAACGGGTAAAAGGCCCCTCGTTTTTTTTAGTGTAACGATAGATAAAGAACTGAAATGGCAATTTCATCTCATTTAAGGGATGCTTTATTGTTATCTCATTTTAAAATTGCTATGTAAACCCAGTACTTCTCCTCAGCGCACACTTTAAAGGTCTCATATCCCCTTCTTGCTTCTGGAAAGCAGGCTGATATCCTGCGGACACCCCCTGTATAGACAAAAAATTTTATTTTTTTCCCAAATAGGGTCAAAATGGGGTTGGGGAGTTTAGTGTGCATGCCCGTTTTTTTTTTAACCCCGCCTTCGGGCCCCCATACTCCTTCTGCGGGGATGGTGAGGCTATGTGAAAACATTTTCACCCCTTACCAAGGGGCCCCAAAGGCCCTTTCTTTTCCCAAAAATTGGTGTGGGGATTTTTACCCCGGTGCAAGATTTTAAAGCGTGCGTTCAAAAGGGAAACCCTGGGGTTATAGTTCATTGAGCCCAGCCCAAATGTTAATCAGGGGGAAAAAATTTTCCCCCTTACCGAAAGGCCCCGGTGGGGGGTTTCGAACCTGCCCCCCTAGAGAACGGGAAAAACCCTTCATTTGGGCCACTTGTTTTCACCACCGAGTTTTTGGGCGAAATGGCCAAAAACCCGCCTTTTCCTGTGCGGAAGAGGGAGAGAGAATCCCGGCCCCCCCTGATAAAACCCCTTTAAAGGGTCAAGTTGCCCAAAAAACAAAACGGGACGGCAGACAGAAGAAAAGAGAAGGACAGAGAGGAGACAGACAGCCCGGAAGGGAAAAGGGCGCCCATGCACACACCCCCCCCACACACACACATCTACCCTTACAAAAAACACAAACCAAAACCCCAACCCCCCCCACACCCCAAACTCAAAACACCACACACACAAAAACCCAACAACCCAACACCACAAAACACGCCCGGGCGCGCGCGAACACCCCACGTATGCACGGTAGAAAAGCACACAGGCGGGCGGGCGGCTCGTTTTGCAACTGTGGTTTTCTATGTTGGGGCCCAAAAAAAATCAAAAAAACTTGCCTCGCGAGTTACTGCGTTTCGTCTTTTTACGGGGCCAAAGTGCGCCGCGGGAAACTTGCCATTTTGGCGCAGAAAATTTTCGCGAATTTTCTTGGGAAGTACGTGGCACTCCACGTAAAACCACTACTAGGGCCGGCAAGAGCCGGCCTTTTTTACCCAGGGCTTTAAATGGGGACGGGCGTGTTTTGGGTTTACTAGGAAAAAACGCCGGGTTATGGGGATATATGCAATACCACAGGCTTATGGTGGGGGGTTAATAAATCGGTGGGCGCTGTTTTTTTCCATAAGCCAAAGGCATTTATTGCTTTTTTGGGAAAGGCGGGGGAAAGAAAAAAAAAAAAAACGGAATTTAACCATTGATGAACTACACAGCTTCCTTTGGGACACCCTTGTTGGTTCAACAAAAAAAACCCAAAAGGGAGGTTTGGGAAATTTATAAAAAAAGTGTGAGGGTTTTGATAAGCTTTTGACGGTTGGCGAAATGTTTTCCATTTCCCCCCAAAATGGTGTTCTTTTTTTAAAACTTAGCGAAAAAAAAAACACCCCATTAGTTGGTTTTTGGGTTTCCACTGCCTTAAAAAGGGGGAAAACAATTTTCCCCAAAGATCAAACCAACTGGGGAAAATGGCGTTCATTTTTACGAACGCACATGAATATTGTTTGCCTGGGCATGAAAAAAAATTTGATGCAGCTTTCAAAAATTTTTTTATTGCCCAAAATTTCATCCCCCCTTTACCCATCAGCATCAATGATTTGTTTCCCCAAACGAAGTCTGATCGCTAAGTCCCCTTTTAAAAAAATGATGATTTTCGAAACCCCTGGCAACATTAGATAAGTTCTTTTTATAAAACCTAAAGAAGGGGGGTTGGGGTAGGGGGTGGCGCCACTACCCCTAAAAAAAAGCTTAAAAATTTTTCCCAGCGACGGTGAACTAATTTGGCGATTAAAAAGCCCCCCCAAAAAAGCTTCCCCCCCCCCCCCAAAAAAAAAACCCAAAAAACTCTGCCAAATGGAGTCCCAACCCCCGGTTGAGAAAAAAGGAGGGGTGTGGTAAAAATTTTTTTTGTGTGAAAAGGGAAAAGTATAATAAAAATCTTTGTTCGGGAGGCGGCGGGGGTTTAAAGTAGCCTTGCTATAAATACCCCGTTTTACTTTAAAAGGGGTATTTTTTAGCGGAAAGAGGGGGGGGGGAAAGTTAGCCTTGTTTTAATTTAGCCGTTTTACTTAAAGGGGTTTATTTTTTGCACCCAAGAGGATGGGGGGGATGTCACCCTTTCTATAAATAACCGTTTATACATGAACGGCTTATTTAGCGCATGAGTTTTTTAACGGGATTTTGGGGTGCTCGAAAACTGGGACGAGGGGCCCCCACTCCTCCCTCCCCCCCCCCCCCACGAAATGCACACCTCCCCCTCCCAACCCCCCCCCCCCACCCCACGAAGCCCCACCTCCCCTCCCCCCCCCCCAGCATGCACTTTTTAAGTCATTTTTAAAGTTTTTAAAATTAAGTCCCCCTCAAGTCACTTAAAGTCCCCCCAAGTTCTTTTTAAAATTTTTTTTTAATTTTATTTTTTAAAATTAAAAATTTTTAAAGTTCTTAAAAAGTTTTTTGATTAAGTTTTTGATTCGTCGTTCAAGTCAAAAAACCAAGTTCTTATTCAAGTTTTAAAATTTATCAAAAAATACAATCTATTTTTTTTATCTTAAATAGGAGCCTAATATAGTCCCACACCCGCCTAAAAAAAACGTGCCCTTTTGGTTGAGGATGTTTGCCAGCTTTCCCTCGGCTTAGATCAAAAATAAAGGTCTTCATCCTAAGCAACCGCTTAAATTACAATTCGGGGTCTTTTGGAAAAATGTCTTTTTTTAGACTCCAGGTCTTTTTTTATTGAACTTTATCATTTTTAATACGACATGAATTTATTTTTTTAAAAAAATTTTTAAAATTTTTAAGTTTTAAAATATTATTCCTTATAAATGGATCAAAATGATGCTTTGTTTTTGGGCGGTTTTGGCGTGGGGTGTTTTTTTCTGTTTAGGGGCTCGATTTTTTTGATTGCTTTTGTTTCTGTTCCCTTTGTTTATATATTTTATAGCCGAAATAACTCCCCCCAACAGCAGCAATGGCGCAAAAATGGCAACGTTTTAAGTTCAATTTTCCCCTAAAAGGCCTTTGGGGCCCGGTTCACTGGGGGTTTTTAAGGCTGGCATTAATCAATTTTTTTTGGGGGGCGTTGGGGGGCGTTATTTTTTCCTGATGGTCATATTCTGTAACATTAATTTTTTTTGTCTTTTTCCATCTGCAATTTTTTTTTCCTGCTTCAAAAAGCCAGGTTTTTTTAATGGTTTCCCCCGGATTCGGTTTTTCGGGCGTTTTTCTGGGGGGTTCTTCTCCCCCCTTGATTCAGCTTTTTTTCTGGGTTCTGCTGTTTTTCCCAGCTCCCCCTTCAATTTTGAAGCCGGAAAAAAAAATTTTTTATGAAAAAAGGTTTTAATCCCTGATTAATGGGGGAAAAATTTTCCCAAAATCTGTAGTTTTGATCAATCCTAGGGCCCCTTTTAAGGGGACTTTTTTAAAAAATGGATTTTGGGTTTAAAATTCATACTTTTAAGTTTGGGTTCGAATCATTGGGAGCAATTACTGATTATTTTTAGTGTACAAACTAAAAAACCTTTTTTGCCCCACATTTTTTTTCACCATTTAGCCCCCCAGCTGCGCTTCATCCCTGTTATGATACTTTAAAATGTCTTGGGGGGCCCCATCTTTTGAATCTTTTAAATTGCTAAATTGGGTTCCGGGGAACTGTTTTGTTTTTCCACTGCTCCCAAAGAATACCCCTTCCTTTTTGGGATAAAGCTTTTTAAATAAAATTGGTCATTTCAAAGTTCGGGAAGGTTTTTGGCTGCCTTGTGCTTTTGTGGGATCCCCAATGTTATGTTTTTTAAAAATTTATAATTATTTTATTTTATAAAAATGGCACCGAAAAAACTGTTGAAACCCTTTTGGTATACCTTTCTGTTTTATTGGTGGTCAAAGTGGGGAAATTCTAAAATGTTTTGGTAAAAGTTTGTTAAAAAAAAAACCCCCAAGATCTTGGCAAACTAGATTTGAGGATTCAGAAAAAGCTAATTGTATCATTGCAGCTTCGGTTCCCCACGAAAGATTTTTAGTCAAGAAAGGGAAATTTAATTTCCCAGCCCAATTAAATTGTAAGGAAAAAAAATAAATTTAAAAAAAATGGCTTACTCGCAAAAAGGTTTGGGCCCCGGGCGCGTGGTTGAATGGGGCTTGCTTTTGCGGAAGAAATTTTCCATTTATTTAAATGGGGAATGAGGGCCCGAGGGGAAAAAGACAAAAACAAAGCTATGGAGCAACTAGAAAGCTGCACAAAAAAGCCTAAAAAAGGGCAGAAACTTGAGCATTTTGATTTTATTAATGACACATGAAAAAAAGGGGGAAAGCGCTTAAAATTTTTAAAAATTTTTTTGATCAAGAAATTTAAAACAATTTTATCTATTAACAAGGAAAACCCGTCCAGACATTGCCCCCCCAAAATTCAGTGACTTTTTTCAACCATCAAAAAAAACAAAGATGCAAGAAATCGGGTTTTTTTGTCTTTGGTATGACCGTGAGTTTTTTGGTTGAAAAAAAATTTTGGGCCCTGAATAAAAAATGAACAAAATTTTATTATTGGGCCCAAAGGATTTTGGAAGGGTATCACAGCAATAAAAAAAAGTAAGCCAAGCAGCTGGAGTCGTGAACAAAAAAGAAAAGGAATGGTTATCTAAAAAAGCAATTTAGCAAATTTTTTTACCTCCCCTAGACGAATACGGGGAACCCCCACTTTGTAAATTTAAAAACTCCAAACGACACCCATAAAAATGATCTTCTATATTTACCCTTTTTTTTAGGATTGACGAAAAAGATTTAAGACGAAACTTACTGTCATTAAAGGGTTTTCAAGATACAAAGAGTGGACCCATTAACCCCAAAAGAGTGTTCTGCTGTTGTGTCGCTATAAAAAACTAAAATTTTCCCAAACCCGGGGCCAAAAAACTTACCCTCCTTTGATTAACCCGATGAGGGAAAAAAATTTAAAAGGGCAATTGAACCCAATTATTTTTTTAAAACACAGATTTTTACTTTTAAAAAGAGGTTTCCCGGGGGTTCACAGATCCCAGGTTTATTTGGGAAAATTTAAAAAACAGTTAGCCAAAAGATTTTTCTCCTCCCAGTATACAGAGGGCTTTTTGAAATTTGCAACACAGAATGGGTTAGAAGACTGCCCTCAGTTTTGGCGCAATGAATAAAAATGGTTTTAAAAGGGGCTAAACCCAGTACAACCCCCCCCAAAAAAAAAAACAAAAAATGTTGCTAAAGGCCAGTACCCCCCAGCAACTTTTTCCCCTTTTGGTTTTTAAAAGTAAGGTACTTTTATTTACCGGGGGAAGCAGAAGGGGACCTGCATCAGGGAAACCTGATCCGGTTTGGGTGTTGCCCTTTATGAAATAAAAAAAATTTTTTAAAATTTGAATCCCCCGGTTTTTATTTACGGGAAATGACAAAACCCAAAAAACCCAGCTCCCAAGATCTTTTGGGGGGGAAAGGAACGGGCAGTAATCCCCCCGGGAACAGTTCCGCTTTTTTTAATTTACGGTTCTCCAGTCCCCAAATTGCTTTATAAAAAACTTTGGGTTTAAAAAAAACCCCCGTTTTTTGGTTTGTTTTATCAAACGACTTCTTTGTTACAACTGTTTTTGTTGATCTCTGTAGATTGATCGGGGGGTTTTTCGTTGTCATGATGAAAATCTTATTGCCAAAAAAAAATGCTTTTTTGGTAGTTTTTCATGTGTATTTTTGGGACGCACAACGCTGCGAGATTTTCCCTTTTTGGGCTTTCTTAATGTTTTTCCTCCTGGCTCAAAATCCCTTGTACATTTTTTCCCTTTAAACCCCCACAAAATCCTTTTTTCCTTTCCAAAAAAAATTTCATCCTTCATTTTCCAAACCCCTTCTTGTTAGAAATTGAATGAAAAGGGCCCAAGTCTTTAGGTTAACGGACGTGTTTACCATCCCCCTTCCCTTTAGCCATTCGTTTTCCCAGGGTCTTTATAGATGTCTTCAGGGGGATATCTTAACAAAAACTGTCTGTATTTTTGGAAAGTACTTGGACTCAGGATACGGGGCCCTTAAAAAGTAGTCAAAAAGAAATTCTAACATAAAAAGCTTTGATAATTTTTAAAACTTTTAAACCCCAAATAAAACAGGTTTGTCCAATTTGACTTTCTTTTTTTTTCTTTTTTTATCCCAAAAAGCTGATCAGGGAAATTTTTCTAAAAGTTGATAATTAGGTTTTGAAGTAGCCTTAATTGTTCTTTCTCTCGGGTGCCCTAATCGGGACATTTTTAAACGCTTTGCGGATTCTCCTTTGTTTTTCCCCCAAAACCCGCTGTTTTTCATCACCCTTAAAAAAGTTTTTTTTCTAAAATCTGTGGATTTTGTTCTGGTTCTTTTTTTCTTCAAAAGTAGGGTTTTCATGAATGTTCTTGATCAAAAGAAATTTTTGCGATGAATGCTTTTCAATTTAACCCCATGCCCTTAAAATAAAATTCCCGAAGTCTGAAAGGGAAGACAAAATTTTTTTTTGCCCCGAAGTTTTGGGCCAAGTTTAGGGGGGTTCTCTGGGATCCATCTTTAAACTTTCCCTGCTGCTAAGGGGATAGCCCATTAAAGGGCAG
The DNA here is from genome assembly GCA_018398815.1 of Conus ventricosus. Lineage (NCBI taxonomy): Eukaryota > Metazoa > Mollusca > Gastropoda > Neogastropoda > Conidae > Conus > Conus ventricosus. The sequence goes on along the minus strand of JAFLJL010017822.1, from coordinate 52,407 downwards.
GTCATGGAGTTTGAGGATTTTTTAAATAAACTTCTGAATTTTAATCCACGTTTTGATCGGCGTTTCTCCCCAAAACCATTTAATGCCTTTTAAAATTTTATTTTTTACCTGTTTTCTTTTTAAAAAGTTCCCGAAAGGGAAAAAGTGGTTGCGCATTGCCCATCCATACAAAAGGGTTTGCATCTAAAAAAACATGAGGTAGTTAGCCCTTTTATTTGGGATCTTAGTGTCCAAGTTTTTGTTTTTTTCTTTACAGAATGGTGCGACGCCATACTAATTCCTCCACGCAATCCGTTTTAATTCATCTGAATCTTTGGGTGGGTAGAAATAAATAAATTTCTTTACCCCAGTAAACTTTAAAAAAGCGTCCCAATTCACCCCGGGCCCCGGGAAAGGAAAAATGGGGCGGGGTTTCCAGGTGTAATGTTTCATGCAGGTTTCCTAAAATTTTCAAAAATACCCCGCCAACAAACTACATTGCCTTTAAGGTAGGGGGTCTTGTAGTTTTTCCCATCTTTTTTTCACTCTAACTTCTGCCCGTTTCTTGGGGGTTGGTAATGGGAAATTTCATGATCTCCTTTCCTCTGAGATAGAAAGAAGGCGCCTTTTGGAGGAAGTGTATCTTCTTAAAAACCTTTTCCCCAAACTGTTCATGTTTTTCTTTAAGGGGTAAACGCCCTTTTTTAACAAAGGTTGGGTCAAAATATTTTTCCCGTTTTTGGGGGCGGGAAACTTTTGGGAAACTTTGCCAGCGATCTAATAAATCCCATCATGTGTTGCTTAGAGTCAAAAAAGGGCCCTTTTAAAAAAAAGTGAAAACATTTTACTTTTTTTGATTTTGTCCCAATACATGACACCCGGGAAGGATCTTTTTATTTGTTTTTCAATAAGATGGGGATTTCAAAACCTCGCAATTTATGAAAAATACAGGCAGTTTCCCAGGGTTTTTGGGTTTTAAAAACTTTAGTTGAAGTTTGTTTTTTAAGTTTTTTTTGCGTGCTCCTCAAAAACCTTCCACAATGTGTTTTTGGGTTTTTTACTGTCGGATTTGTTTCCTCACGGGAAGTTCAAAACCCGAAAAACCCCAACAATGTGTGGTGGCCCTTATGTTCTTGGCCCTTCGGGTGTCATTTTGATTTCGGGAAAAATTCAGATTTTTAAAAACCGTCATTGCGCACTTGCTGCATGCTTTTTAAAGAAGTTTTCGGGCAGCATTTGGTCCTCGGGATAATTCTGGTTGTTAAATGGCGCCCCCGGGCCCTTGACAATAACGAAGGGCCAAAGGGAACAAATCTGTTGATTATCATTAAATGTTTTTCGAAGTTTTTTTTGGCGCGGGCCCTTAAAAAGGGAAAACAATGATTTTTTTTCGAAGTCGGGGCGAAAATACGTAGGGGAAAAATTTTTGCAGTTTTTTCAGTTCTTAAAAACTAACTTTACCCCTTTTTGGGGGGGCCCTTTTAATTATTTTTGTCTTACAGTTAAAAAAAAACCCTTTTAAATGTTTTTTTATGTTCGCTCGCGGCTTGAACAGTTGGATTCTTGTTAAAATTTTTCTACAGAATTCTTGTTTTCCCATGATTTTTAAAGGTATGCTGCATTAGTTATCTTTGGGTTCGTATCAATGTGTAATGCGGTTAGCCGGTTGGCGAAAATTTTTGGGGGTAAGTAACATGATTTTTGTCTGGTTCCCCTTTGTTGGGCTGTTCTTGGACATTTAAAATTGGGGCCCCAAAATTTTGGTTTCCTCACCCCAGGGTGTAGACTTTAAACCCTTTTTGGTTTTTTTTTGTTCCCCCCCAAATTTGCCCCCAATTTGGTCTACACTAACAGGAAAGGATTTTTCCATTAAAGGGTTAAAGATTTTTGGGGTTATTGCCGTTAGTTAGCCCACTCTTTCTGCTTTGTTCGCGGACTTTGATGACCCTTAAAAGAACGCACACATAAAACTTTTTTTGTCAATTTTTTTATTTTTTAAATGCTCTCTTTAAAACCAACCCCGGGTAGCGGAATGAAAACCCTTCCCGACAATCGGTGCATATTAGCCTGTTTTAATCTAATCTCAAAGATTTCGCCTCCCCCCAAAACGGCCTCTCATTTTTAGCTTCTTCAGCGGCAGCGTCAAACTGTGTAAGCATTTTGGTCTCCCCAACCCGGGGGTTAAGTCATTAGGGGAAAAGGAATGGGTCTTTTGGTTTAGTCGGGGACCCCGACTTCTGGGGTTTTTTTTTATTTATTTTTTTCATAGTCGATTAAAACGTAACTTTTGTTTTAAACTGGCGGGTTTTGTTAGTTTACTTGGAACTTGGGGAAATAGATGAAAAAACACTTGCCTGTACGTTTGTTGGGCCCAATGATTTTAAAATTTAAATTATCTTTCAGTGCTCTTGAAAAACGCTCTCTCCCCGGGGTTTTCCTTAAAAACAATTCGTCTTGTCCTTCATATATCTTAGCCATGCTGTCTTTCTTTTCTAAGCCAACATATTTATTTAAATTAAAAAAAAAAAACCCGGTTAATCAGAATCAAATCAACGGTTTTTTTTGCGTTGGCCCATAAAAAAAAGAAATAAAACCCCTTTTGGGGCGTTGTTAATGTGAGCTTTTTAGAAACAAGTTTAATGTCTCGTTTTCTTTTTTTAAGCTTTCCCTTTTTTATCTGTTCGGGGTCGGGCTTTTGGAAAAAACTTGTCCCCCCTTTTCCCTTTTAAGTCAAACTTTTTTTCTTTTGTAGTCATCAAAATGGGCCCCTGAAAACGTTTTTAAATTCTTCATCCGTGATGTTTTGATTTTCAACAAGCGCTTTATTATTGCCCCATTTTAAAACCAAAATAATTTTTGCTTTTTATTTTTTGAACCTTTAGCTGTGTGCTTTTGGAGTTTAGTTTTTAATTTTTTGCTGCGCACCAAACAGCTAATAAAACCACAGCCCGAGAGCAAAAGACAAACCTCCTAGGGTAAAGTGCGGGGGGCCCCTAGGGCCTTTTGTAAGAGACCAACACTCTTTCCCTGGGGAAGAGCATTTTTAAAAATTGATGCCCGTTAAAACATATTTTAACAGCTTTAAAAGGGCCCAAGCGGGAATCCTTCTTTGGTTTTGCTGTATTTTAAAAGGTTTTCTTTGTACTTGCTGCATTGGTAATGTTGGTTAATCTGAAGGTTTTTTGTTAGGGGTTTCTTTAACGGGCGAATTGCCTGTATCTTTTTCTTTTGGCGGGGTGGGGCCACTTTTTGGAAAAAAACCTAAACCAGACATGCTTTTTATAAAAAAAAAATAATTTAGAAAAGGTTTATTTTTAATTGTTATTTTAATATTCAGTTTGCGCCATTTTTAAAAAAAAATGTAATTAAGTGGTTTATGGCTTTTTTCTTCTTTATTTTTTTTGAATGTTTATTACGTCTCTCACATTTCCCGCTTCCATGAAACGGTTTAATCCTCCGTTGCCCTTAGGTAAAATCCTTTAAAACCGTTTTTTTGTTGTTAAATATTCATCAAGTCTTACGCTGTAAAGGTGTGTCTTTAGCCACAAGGTTAAAATGTTGGATTTTTACACCCCCCACCTCCAAACAGTTTTTTTTCATCAAAATGCTGAAAAGGGTTTTTAAGCCGTAGTTTAAAATTTGGTTGGGAAATGCCCTCAATGGGAAATTTTGCATTTTTCGTTATTTTTGGATTAAAAAACTTTTCATTCCTCTTTTGAAGGGGTTTTTCATTTCACACAGCAAAAAAAATACCTTTAGCAAATCTTGCTGGACGTTTAAAACAAAAAATTCCCATATGTGTCTGCCCTGCTTTAGGATAGGTTGTATGATAAATCCCTCTTTGGGAATTATTGCTAATTTTAAACTGAAAAAGGGGGTGCTCAATCCCCTTGAAAAAATTGGGGTTGCAAAACAACGTCAAACTCTAACGAGATGCCCAAAAATTGCTGTACTTTGCTTCGGTGTCTGTGATTTGAAAAACCCCGTTTGTATTCATTAAAAGTTTTTTTCTTTGACAAATTTTGTCTTTTATGCCCCTTAAAAAGTTGGGGCTTCCCGCTTTTAACAACTAAAAACAAAGGGGTTTGGAAAAGGATTTAAAAACGCAAAATTTACAGCCCCTTTTTTTTGCCGTCTTTAGTATCTCGGCCCCTATTTTTGGGTTTTAGGGGTTTCTTAAATTTTCTTTTTCCTTGAAACGCAAAGTCAGCCCTTTCTTTGGGGGTTTAGCTTTAGATCAGAATGGGTTTAAAAAATTATGTCTGCTTTGTGTAAAGAAAATATTTTTTGGGCCCCTTAAAGTTTTATTAGAAATTTTTTTTAACGATTGCCCGCCCCCGGGTTTTGGGCAAAAGTCCTGTTGGGGGTTTTGTTGAATCGAGCACTATTTTGAAAATAAGGCGCGCAGAGCCCCCCGGCACAAAAAGTATTGTCCTAGGTCTGGAAATTTGACAGTAAGAATTTGATCGGGATCAATTTGTTTGGGATTATTTGGAACAGTAATAGTCCGTTATTTCCTTCAGCCCCCAAAAGGGGTTTTTTAAATCTTTATGCGGGGGTTTTTAATGACCATGTGCTTTTGACCCTTTTTATGAAACAAATAAAATTTAAAATTAATTTTTAAAAACTGGCAGGCATTGAAGATGAAGAAAAATTAAAGATGTTTTTTTAAACCCCGGAGACGAATGAGTGAAATGATCCCCTTTTTACACAGGGATCGCTCAATGCCCCAATGGGGATGAATTAACAGAAAGTAAGGGGGAAATCATTGTACCAAAGTTTTTGGGCAAGAACCCCCCCGAATTTAGACCCAAAAGGGTTTTTTAATTAAAAAAATGATCTTTGTTTGTTTAGGAGGCCAAAGGAAAAATTTTTCAGCTTACAACTAAAAAGGGCCATCAAAGTTTTTTTGCGGGGTTTTAATTAGAAAAAAGACTCAGGTTTTGAAAGATCCCAAAAAAAGCCTTTTGGGCTTTGTTTTGACCCAAATTAAGGGCCCGGGGGCAGTTTCTAAACTTCAAAACCCAAATGCCCCCGGCAGATAACCAAATGCAAAACATTTGGAAAATTTAAAGGAAATTTAAAAATCGCAGGTGAAGTAATTTTTTGTAATAGAAGCAGAAACCCCGTTTTTCCCGAAGAAACAGGCCTTTAAAGGGCTTTACAGACTCACCCCTACCCATGCGAGAACTAATGGGGCCCCTTTATTTATGCTTTTTTGGGAAAAATAGGGGAATTAAAAACAAATTTTGCAAAACTAGGTGAACTAGTGAGATATAAAAGAGAAAAAGAAAAAACTCGTTGGGGGCTGATGACGGCCAATTTGGGGAAAGGGGGTATTAAAGAAAAGGGAAAGACCCAAAAACTAAAAAATCTTGCCAAAGAAAGGGTCAGCCCAAAAATAGAAACCCCTGCTTTCTAACCGAGACCCAATTTCGAACCCAAATTTAATTTAATAAAAAGAAAATATCGAAAAAATTTTTTATGAAGACACAACGCTGCAAAAACGAATAAGAAAATTTTTAGAGAGCCGGGAGACCCCTTGGCAAGCGTTTTTTTAAAAGCCTTAGGGGTTTGCAAAAAGTACCTGGTGATGGCTATTAAAAAAGGGGGGGGGTGGTGGAGGCCCAAAGTTCGTTTCCTCCGCCGCCTCGCCCCCCACCTGATTTAAAAAATGGGTAAAAAAACAGCTTGATCATCTTGCGAGTTTATTAAAAAAAATTACCAGGGAAAGCTATAGGGTCTTTTCCCGGGGATATTAGGAGGGGATTGTTAGCGGCTTTTGTCTACTGCAAGCAAAGTAGTTGGCTTTATGGCCGAAACAAATTATGGACATTAGTTTCTCGTAATTTTTTTTGGGGTTTCTATTTAGTAAAATAAAGACCAATTTAATTTCCCTTTCCAGTTAACCCAAAAAAAGCGCCCTTTTTTTCATATTCATGGTTTATCGCGGAAAAAGAGTCCGCGAGCTTTGCGGGGGGCTTCCCAAAGACTTTTTGGGGGGTTGGGGCTTCGGGGATTGGATGACTTTAAAACTTGGGGGGTTCTTTTATTTTTTGTAATTTTTCTTAAACCCCGAATTTTTTGTCGTTTTTTTCCCCAAAACCCTTTTTGGTTTATTGCCTGGGTTTTTAAAAAATTTAAATTTTTATAGTTTATTATTGTCCTAATTTAAGTCGAGGGCAGGAAAGGGGCATTTTTTAAACCAGTTTCCCAAAAGCAAAATTACTTTCGATCTTGGGGTTTGTTAAACATGTTGGTACCTTTTGAAAACTTGAAGGTTTTAAAACAACTGTAGAATTTTTTTGGGGGCCTTAAATTTGCTAAAATATTGTTTTTGTGCGTCAAAGGGCCCGTAGAAAGAAACAGTTTGCTGCTTTGCCTGTGCTTGGCCCCTAGCCAAAAACCCAAAAGTAAGTACGAAAAAGGGGTCGTTTTTTTTGTTCTTTTCCCCCTCTAGTTTGGCCCTTAGAAAAGGGCTAAGATAAAAGTTTTCCATGCGTTTTATGCTCTTGCTTATGGCCCGGGCCCCCGAAAAAATTTTGAAGGAGAACGCCAGTTTAAAGTTATACTTTTTGTGGGGTGCCCCCGAAAATAAAAGACGCCCAGGCCCCTGATTAAGATCCCAAATTTTGTTAAAGCGGGCTTGATGTTAATATTGGGAAATTTGTTTTCCGGAAACCCTTTCCCAAAAACCTTTATGTCTATTCTGTTGCTGAATGGGGTTAAAAAGATTTGTCATTCCCGGGATTTTTGGGGCTTGCGTTCAGTCAAAAAACGTCCCAAAGGTGTAATAGAAATGAAATCTGTACCCCTTTACCCCCCAAAGGGTCCCTGGTGATTTAAAGGGGTCGGCATAGCCATCCCCACCCCCCGTTGATGCGCCCAAAAAACAGCCCAAAAATTTTTCTGGTTCTGATAAAAATGCATAGATGGGGCTAAACCCCGCTTTCTGGATGTGCTCGTTTTAATTGGGGGTTAAGATAGCTCTTCCAATGGATCCCCCCCCTTTTTTTGAAAAGGGCAGTTGGGTCCACCAAAGTCGAGGGTTTTCAGTTGCTTTTTTTTAAGTTTGTAGTGGGCCCAAAAAATAATTTTTGGGCCCGATATTTGAATGCATCATTTTTAATTTGGGTTTTTAAAAAAAGTTTGTCAAATTTAAAAAACTCAAGACGTCCTTGTTTTTAGAAAAAGTATTGGGAACCAAATTTCGGAGCCCCCCAAAAGGTCCGGCCCATGAAAATTCTACAAAGTCGTTTTGGTTTTTTAAAATAAGTTTAATCCAGGAAGAAAAATACGGTTTCCCAAAAAATTTAAAACAGGGAAAAAAAAGTTAGCCCGTTATCATATTTATTTGGGTTTTTACGGGTTTTGCCACTAAAAGAAGCAATGGTAAATTGACATTACTCTCAAACTTAACAAAGCCAAATCCCAAAAAACAATGTTTAAATTTTAAAAACCCGAAGAAGAAAATAGGGACATTCCCTTTTTTTAAAAGTAGAGCTAGCTTAAAAAGTTTGGTTTGCAAACTGACCTTCATAGATTTAAAAATTTTCACCAGACCCAAAAATACTTATGAGGGGGAAATCCGTCAATTTGCTTACATTTTATTACTCTATGTTCATTTTTGGGTGAGCTGAGCATGTTGAAAAAAAATATGACGGGGAAAGGCCCCCAATGTTTTAAGAGCTCTTTCCCTCGGGAAAGCCCGATTTTTTCGATTATGAAAATTTTACAATCCCTAATTTCGTTTAAAGGGAAGTTTGTGGGAGGGTTGGGTTTTTATTTAATTAAAAAATTAAAGAAAAACAGGGGAAAAAACGTTGGAAAAAGTGATAACCTGCCATTGTTTTGGAAATAAAATAATTTCGTTTCTAAAAAAAAAATGTCGCGTGGGCCCGAAGAACCCGGAGTTACTTTTGCGCCTGTGGGTGTATAACTTTAGAATTAAAAGATTTGAGACGTTGCGGATTTGAACAGAACGGTGGATAGGCCCCCTTTGTATGGGTTTGAGTCCCCTAAAGGGTGATTATAAAGCAAAAAGGGGTTTGGGGACAAAAAAAAAAGTTTCCTAACTAAAAAAATGCCCCAATCTAGAGGGCCCAAATTTTTGTTGGCCAGTATGAATTAAAATGTTCGAAAACCCGACCCCCAAATGGCACTTTTGAACCCCTATTTAAATGGGAAATAAAATTTGAAATTTATAAGCCCATTTAATATTTTAGCCGCCAAAAGAGTTTCAGAAAAGATTTTAAAATCTGGCCCCTTTAAAATGTAAGTTTATGCCGGAGACAATAGTCGGGGAAAAAAATTGGAAAAAACGGGCCCTATGGGAAAAAAACATTAACATCCCCCAAAAGAAGAGAATCAGTTTTGAAAGGGGTGCTTCTACAAAATTACAGTTCATTCCGCAAATGAAAAATTTGGAGACCGTTTCCCCAATGATATTTTAAATTTTTTGTCTTAAAAGGGTAAGGAGAGGGATGGGGTTTTTGGGCGTTAGTGAGTTTCCCTTTTAAAGGGAAATTTTAATTAGCTGGGAAAACTTTGCGTTTAAAAAAATTAAAAAATTTCCGGGCGTATTCTTCACAAGGGGGAGGTATTAAAGGGCATAACAAAAGCAAAAAAATTTTAATTTAGTTAAATAGAAACCCAAACCCTTTCAGAAATGAATTGGTTTTTTTTTCACCCTTTAGGCCTCGTAGGGTTTTATTTACTGAACAAATTTTAACAGAGGCATGATAAAAACAAAAAGGGGTTAGATTAAGTTCTGTTATAAAATATGGAAGCAGTTAAACTTTAGGGGAAAAACTTCTTGGTCATTGATTTGCGGGGAGATGGTTGTGGAAAAACAAAATTTATCCTCGACTGTTACAAACAGTTTATCGTTATAATTTTTAAAATAAATTTTGGTTTTTTTTGGCCAACCTTAAATGGGGAAAAAGGGATATCCCCCATAGAAGGTTTATTTTGGACAGATGATAACATATATTTTTGTTGGGTCCCAGCAATTTAAAATGAGTGAGGGTTTTTGAACAGTTTTATAGATGTTTTAAAGGAAAAACAGACCTATTTTTTATAGATGCTGTTCGGCAGAAAGAGGGCATAGTTAAAAAGAGAAACCTTTGTCAAAAATGGGTTTCAGTGGAAAAACATTTCTGGGATAAGTGTGGGGATTTTATGGTCCCAAAAAAAACTCGGTTTTAAAAAACTTTAAGAACAGTTTTAAAAACTGTAAATGTTATTTCCATGAAAGCGAAAACTCATTTGAAGAATGTTTGCGTTTTGAAATGATGTTTTGAAAATTTCCAGGGAAAAAATAGGGTTAAACAAAAACCCGAAATCTGAAAAGTTTTGTAAATTTGTATTTAAAAAAAGGATAACCCCAACAGTATGTTTTTTTTTGTAGATAATTTGGTTTTTTTAGGTTTTTTGAAGGCTTTCCCTTTTCAAAGGGAAAAGGAAAAACCCCTTTTTTCGGGGGACTTTCGCCGAAATGGTTGAGGGCGAATTTGGCCCCCCAAAGAAGGTTTTCCCCGTTTTTTGCCCCTTTGGGTTACGAGTCCGGCGCTCTACCCAAATGAGCTATTCCCGGGCCCCCCTGTCTCATATCAGGGTTTCGCTTCAATACTATGGGATGGGGGTGGTGCGTTCCACCCCAAAAAAAGGGGGAATTTTTCCCACGACCTGAGCAAAACTACTTTTACCCGTCGTACCCCTAAAAAAAAGAAAGAAAAATAAAGTGTGAACATACTTCCTCTCAGTAAGGGAAAGAAACAAGGTTCGTTTTTTGTTTTCTATCTCGATAGATACTATGCCATGTTTTATCACCGCCCTTTTCACAAGATTGAAAAAGCTCCCTTCTTTCTCAAAAAAATTCCTGCTTCCCCCCCCCCAAGCATTGGGTCAATCAAAAAAGCTACGTTTTCTGGGCCATATGTTGGAATCACTTCCCCCAGTCTAAAAACACACCCCGGGAAAAAATTAACACTTTTTAAAAAATTTACAAAAAAATTTTGGGTCTCAAAAATTTGATAATTTGATTTTTAAAAATTTTAACGTCCCTTCGCAATGTTTCTTTTAAAAAAATTTATTGAAAACACCATCTAAACATGTATCCACTCCAAATTAAAAACGCTCATCCCCACTCCCCCCACCATCCCCCTTCCCCCCCCCCTATACCTCTTCTCTCCCCCCGCCCCCCCCGACTTTTGCGCTCTCTCTCTCTCTCTTCTTCTCTCTCTCCCCCTCTCCCCTCTCTCCCTTTTGTTCTTTTTGTGTTTTTGTTTGGGTTTTTTTGTTCTTGGCCCCTTTGTTTTTAGGCCCCCCCGTTGCATCATTGTTTCGTTAAATTTTTTTAAAGTCCCTTGCGTTGTAGAAATTTTTTTTCCCGTGTTAGTCGGGTTTAATTGTCAGTATGAAAGATACGAGTTGAAATCTGTATGCATGCAAGGACAGATTGTAAGATTTTGGGGCCCTTTGGGCCCCAAAAAATTCATCCTTGTTGTATTTTTGATTAAACAGTTTAAACAATCTATCAACCAACCCAAAACTCTCTCCTCTCTCTTTTCTTCTTTTTTTCTTCTCTTTTCTTTTCTTTTTCTTCTTTTTTACTTCCTGTGGGCTGTCTGCCCCCCACGTGGTAAATTTACTTCAAAAAACCCCCGGTATTGTAATGGCTCGCAAAAGGTATTTTTTCTTTTTTATATGATGACCATCACCCCAAGCACAGATTTTTGCACTTGGCCCCCAAATCTTCAAAACCCACGCCTTTAAAAAAGGGGCAATCTTTTCTCTCTCTCTTTTCTCTCTCCCCTTTCTCTCTCTCTCTGTATATATTTTTATATATATTTTTTATATAATATATATATATATATAATTTTAATTTTTTTATTATATTAGATTTGGTTAAAAAACCCCAAAAAGGGTTTTTTTTAGGCCCCGACCCTTTTGGGGGGCACATTTGTTTAAAAAAAAGGTTTTTTTTAAAAAGGGAAACTCCCAAATTTTTTTTCGAGCGCGTTTTTCGCTGTCATCGGATGGTTTTTGGTTTTGCCCACCCCCGATGTTATATAGCGTTTTGGGCCCCCCGTTTGCCCGGGTTTTTTGCACGTGGGGTTGGCTGCAGGGGTTTTGGGGGGCTTTCAGGTTTTTGTTTGGGTGTATTCACCCAACCAAAAGATTTCCCTTTATGCCTGAGTTGGGTTTTCTATTTTGGTTTTTGGGGTTTTAAAAATTTTCTAAGTGTGGGGTTTTCATAGTTTTAACCATTTTTCGGGTTTAAAAAAAGGGTTTCACCTTTTTGAAACATTGCTTATGGTGTGCCCCTTTTTTTTGATTTTCCAGGATATATTTTAGCTTGGGTTTTTTCGTCTTTAAGGGTTTCCCGTATATTTGCTCAGTTCTGTTTGGTTTTTATATTTTTTTTAAAAATGGGCTGTTTTTTGGGTTTTATATTGGTTTTTAAATGGTTTTCAGTTATCCCCATGTATGTTTCTTTTTCATTTTCTGAAAGTCACAGTGGCTTGGGTATACACTGGTTTTTGTGAAGGCATTTATTGTCGGGGGGACTGCTCTTTTTTTTTGCAATTGCAAAATTTCCCGAAATAGAAGTCAGTGGTTTGGAAAATTACCCCCCCGGGGGGAAGTTTTGGGTTTTGGCTGGATTTTTTCCCCCCCCCCCCCAAAGGTTAGTCTAGGATATTTGGGGAAACTTCCTCCACCCCCCTACACTTTAACCCAAAAGAGGTTATTCAGGGGTTTTTCCCTGCCCTTTTTCCCAACCCCCCAACCCGCCCCTTTAAAAAAAAATTTTGTTAGCCCGCAAATTTTACACCCCCTCTTTCCCCATTTCCTATATACCGTCCGGGTTTGGGTTTTTTGGGCAAAGTGTAGTTCTAGAAATCTTTCAAAAGATGGACCTTTCCCATTTCACCCCCCCCCCCCCACCCCCCAAAACAACACACCCTGGTTACGAACAGTTTCGTTGAAATTTTCGCGCTAGCGTGCATGCGTGGGTCAATTTTCGGGTGTTTTGGTACGCGCGTGCTTTGGGGGGAAAAAAAGCGGGCTTTCATGCCAAAGTGAACCCAAATGGCCCCAAAGTGCCAAGGCAAATGTGTGTGTGTGTTTTGTGTGTTTTTGTTTGTGACTGCATGAGTGAATGTTCAGAAGATGCCCTTTGGAACGAGAACAAGAACAAGCCCCTGCCCAACATGTTAAAAGAAAAAAAGCTTCAAATTTAAAAAAAGCAAAAAACAATAGTAATTTAAGGGGCTTCATCTTTTTTTCCCCTTTTTATCTGAATGATTGGGCCCATGTGAATTTAATAGAAAACTTTTATTTCCCGTTTCTTGTTGGTAGTGTTAATTCCTGGTATACGTGCGGGGCCCCTCCGTGGCACTAGTTTTTGACCCCCAAAATGGGGAAAACCCTGAGGGCCCCGAGCCGGACGACCGTCCCAAGAAGAATCAGATCCAAATTTTTTTCCCCCCCCAGCGCAAGCCCTTTTCCCCCAAAAAAAAAAAAAAAAGAAAACCCCGCAAACCGGGGCTTTCGAAGTGCACACATACAAAGAGAGGGGGAGAGGAGAGAGGAGAGGGGGGGAGGGGAGGAGAGAGAGCGCAGGAAAAATTTTATGTGCGTGGATGTGTGTGTGTGGAGTGTGGTGTGTTGTGTGTTTTGTGTGTGTGTGTGGGTGTGTGTGTGTGTGTGTGTGTGGGGTTGTTTTTAAGAGAGAGGAGAGAGAGGAGGAAAACAGAGGGCAGAGAGGGCAGAGGGCAGAGGGGAGGAGAGAGAGAGCTCGTTTTACGGGAGAGGGAGAGAAAAGAGAGAGAGAGAGAGAGGGGAGAGGAGAGAGAGAGAGAGAGAGGGGCAGACAGGGCAGACACCGGAAGAGGGAAAAAGAGAGAGGCACGTTTGACGAGAGAGAGGAGGGGGGAGAGAGGAGAGAGAGAGAGAGGAGAGGAGAGAGAGAGAGAAGAGGAGAAAGAGAAAGAAAGGGGGGGGGAGGAGGAGAAGAGGAGAGAGGACAGGGAAAAACAGACAGACCGGAGGGCCGAGAAAAGACACAGGGGAGAGACAGAGAGAAAGGGGGGAGAGAGAGAGAGAGATTGGAGAGAGAGAGAGAGGGGGGAGAGAGCACGATTAAAGGGAGAGAGAGAGGGGGGAGAGAGAGAGAGAGAAAAAGAGAGAGACAGAGAGGGACACAGGAGAGACAGAGAGAGGGGAGAAGAGAGAGAGAGAGCAGAGAGAGGCAAGGACAGGGGAGAGGGGCAGCCGACAGACAGACAGAGAGAGCCGACTGACGGTATGGAAAAGTAAGAATGATACTTTGTGGGGTGATCTTTTGGGTAATGGGAATTACCCCCGCCCCCCCCCCAACCCCCCTCCCCGACCCCCTCCGGCATTCCCCCATATCACCCCTAATTTCTTTTCCCCCACTTTCCCCCCCCCCCCCCCCCCCCCCCCTCCCAAAAATAAAAAAGTGGTGTTTGTGGCTGGTTTATTAGGGGTTTTCCGAGAGAGGGGAGAGGGGGAGAAAGGAGAGGAGAGAGGAGAGAGGAAGAGGAGAGGGGAGGGGAGGGGAGGAGAGGGGGAGGAGAGATGGAGGGGGGAGGAGAGGGAAAAAGGGGGGAAGGGGGGGGGGAGAGAGAGGGGAGATGAGAGAGGGGGAGAGGAGAGAGAGAGAGAGAGAGGAGGATCAGGGGAAAACCCGTGTGTGTGGTGTGGGTTTTGTGTGTGTGTGTGTGTGTGTGCGTTTTTGTGTGTGAGAGAGAGAGGGGAGGGGAAGGGGAGAAGAGAGAGGTGGAGAGGAAAAATCCGGCCACCCAAAAAAGGGTTTTTTTATGGCGCAAAAAGCTTTTAAAACCCGGGGTAACAGCCCCCTTCTTACCCCCCCTTTGGAATTTCCTCAGGGTTAAAGGGCTGGGCTAGTCTGCCCTTTTTCCCCCCGGGGGGGTTTTTGTGGACACACGGATTTTGCATTAAAAGGCTTTTGGTGCATGTTTGTGGGGTATGTGTGTGTCTTTGTATGTGGGCGGGGTTACGCTTGTGCGGTGTTGTGCTTTTGGGCTTATTCGTATGCGTTTTATGGGGTGCACTCAGGGTTTGGGGTTTTGGCAAAATGTAGTTTTGACTCTTCTCAATAGTGGACCCCCTAAATTCCCCCACCCCCCCCCCCCCCACACACCCGGGTTCACTAACGATACGTATTAACACTTCTGCGTAGCTTACCCCGCGTGGGGCAATATTCGGGGTGTTTTGAGTTGCCCCGGGGGGGGGGAAAGAAAAGACGGGAATGCCAAATTTGACCCCGTGCCCCAAAGTAAACCCAAACGTAGTCGTGACAAAATGTCGCTATGACCACGTGTCGTTGTGACCCAAAATTTCCGTTGGGGTTTCATCCCCTTTTGCCTCCTTTAAAATGTCTTTCAGCTAACAGAGTCTCTTGGGGTACCTGTGTACCTTTCCAGTACTATGCAGTTGGTTTGGGGGTCAGGGGCCCCCTGGGCCCCTGGTCATTATTTACGTTTAAAAAGGGGATTTTTTAAATATAAAATCAGAGGCATAAAAAAAAAGCGGGAAAAAAAAGAGACAGTGCACGAAATTTTTTCACATTGTGAACAGGACGTAAGCAAGGGCGTTGGGGTTGGGGGGGCCCTGCAAAATTCCCAATAGTGGGGGGGCTTGGCCCGGTTTTTTAAACCCCGAAAAGTGGGTGAATGTTGCCGGGTCAGCGTTTTTGGGACGAGGAGTGATTTGCCATGGGGATACCCAGCCACCGGGGTCAATGTGAATTGCACCCCATTGTGGCCCCCCTTTTGGGGCTATAAATTTCCAAACCCCAAAAAAATTCCAAAAACAAACAACCTTCCCGAGGCCCCCCAGCATAATTTCCGAGACTTTTTCGTCAAGACGTTGGGATAGCAATGGGCAAAATGCAGGGGCCGGGGTTTTTCCCAAAGAGGCAGGTCGCTATTTGCATTCGGAGTTCCCCCATTTTTCCCCCTTTTTTATCGCCTTTTTGGAAACCCCCCCTTTTTGCAAGAAAAAACCATGAAAGACAGGCCCCAGGGGGCGGCCGACCCAGGGTCACCACCCGCCCCGCCAAAGGAACCCCCATTTTTCTTGTCGCATCGGGGCGGGGGGCCTTTTCCAAACCCCCTGCCAACACACCCCGGAAAAACCGTCGGCAACCATGGCAGGCCAATCAGCAACCCGGCCCCGGGGGTTTGCCGAATGAAAAACAGTTTGGTTTTCCAATGCAGGCGTCCAGCCGGCGAACCCATCCCGGGCACTCCGCATCGCCAAAAACCCTCTGCAGTGGGCACGATCCCCGTGCATTGGCGCCACGGGGTTTGGGGGGAGTCCTCTTCGTGATGAAAAACCCGGTTTTTTCGTCGACCCCCGATGGCCGCACCGGATCTGGAGAAAAGCGGGGGGAAAGTTCACGGATGCCAACCCTCACCGAAAAAGGGGCCCCTGGGGGTGGTTGGGAAAAAAGCATCATGATTGGGGGGCTATCGGCATAAATCGCCCTATTGGGCCAGTATTTTTCCAGAAAAGTGGGTCCAGGAGTGGGGTAAAAGGGGTCACTGTGTTCATTACTTTGACCAAGTTTGAGGCCCCAATCCCCGCCGCTTTCCGCGGCTTTCCCCCGAAACCCGTTTCGGCGGACAAGCAAGGCCGCACCCCTGCCCGTGCCTTTGCAGAACTTCCTGAGGGGAAAAACATCAATTGCTGCCTCACCCCGCCCGTTCTCCCCACCCTTTAAACCCAAAAGAGCTTTTTTGGGGGTGCCCCCTTTAGAGGGCCAAATTTTAACAGCTCAACCCCAGACCCCCGACAGCTGCTCAGCTTGCTGGGGTTTCTGTGGGCCAGGTTTTTGGTGGCAAGTCCCCCCGGCAGACCCAAAACTCTGGTTTCGCTCGAATTTTTCCCGGGTCCAGCTGTGTTTTAATTTCTCGAGGTGGTACAACCCGATACTGCATTCTGTGTTAAAAAACAGGGTCAAGGTCAAGTTCAGGGGACTTATTTTCTACCCGAATGAACTTGAAAGGGGCCCCTTTTTCCCGGGGTTCCCCATTTTCCCTTTTTTCACTTTCTATTTCCCGTTTCAAAAGGATCGGTTTAAACCCAAAATTTCATCAAAATTTTTATCCCGGGTTTGGGTTTTTGCCCTTTTTTTTGCCTCTGGTTTATTTAACCCCTAATTAGTGGGTTTCCCCAGTGTTTTGTACCCTTTTATAAAGAGATTAATTGGGTCCCCGTGCCCCGTGACGTAAATTGGGATTTTAATATTCCAAGTAATTTTGTTTCCCGAGACCTGTGTACCTTGTACAATGCAGGGAAAGGGGGGGTCAGTGCTGGCCCCTGGTCGTCTGCCCTTTTCCCAAAGGGTTTCCCAAACACTTGGAAATTTCGTGACTGTAAAATAATCGAAATATTCCCATTTACGGGCCCTAGTGACCAGTGGTTTAAGTGCCTGACCCCCAGTTCTTCATTGTACAAGGGTACACAAAGTACTCGGGGACACTAAATTTAAATGTGAAAAAAGTTTAAAAAGGTTTAAAAACTCTTATTTGCTTAAAATACAAATTTTGGGCAGGGGCCCCTGCCCGTGGTTTTTTCTGCATTGCCAAGTTTACAAAAAACCCATGGCACTAATTTAAATGTAAAATAGTCGAAATATCTGAAATTAGTCATGTGAAACCCGTGGTCAGTGGATGCCCCGTCTTTTGCATTGTACAAGGGACACAGGTTTCTCAGGGGACTATTAAATTGCTGTGAAATATTTAAAATTTTCCAAATTTTCGTTTAATGGGCCGTGGTCATGGCACTGACCACTTGTAATCAATTGGGGCAAGGTCAAAGCATCGGGGACATAGTTAAAATCTTAAAGGGTTTTTGTCATTTTTGGGCCCCGTGGTCATTGGCCAATTTGGGCCCCTAGTAATCTACATTGTTAAAGGGGCACAACCCCCAGGGACCCCCTAAATTTGTGTTAAATAGATTTTAAAACTGATTTAAGTCATTTAAAGACCAGTTGGGTCAGTGGCACTGACCAAACCCGTTATCTGCATTGTACAGGCTAAGGTACAGGGAGGAGAGAGTAAGGGGGTCCCTCTATTGGGGAAGAGTCTGAACTTCACTTTGTCTAAAAACCCTCTGAGGGTTTTTAGGAAAGGGGAGGGGATGCTAATATGGGAGGTTTAAACCCCAAAAGTTTTTTTAAGGGGGGTGTGGGTTGGAAAAGGGGGAGGAAAACCCTTTTATAACCCCCTCTTGTTTGAAAGGGGGGGGTGGGGTGGAGGAAGATTCCATATAGTCCCAGGTTGGGGGGCCCCCCTTTGGGGGTTTGGGGGGGGGGGGGGGGGGGGGGTTTTAAAAACAGGCTAGCCCGACTTAGCCCGGGGGGAAGTTCCAGAGGAGGGTAAAAAAGGGGTGTTTACACCGGCTTCAACCGGTCTATAACTCTCCCCCTTGCCCACCCCCCCTCCCTCCTCCTTTCCTTTCCCCTTCCCCCCCCCCCTTCCGCCATCTATTTTTTGGGCCCGACAAAACCATTGAAAAGTTCCCCAGACTTGACAAGAAAACCCTTTTGTATAAAACCCCAAAAAATCTACCGGGCACTTCCCACAAATTTTTGTTTTACTATTTAAAGGGCTATATCCCCTTAAAAAACTGTTTTTGTACAGAATTTTCACCGTGTTTCAAAGCGCCCCCACCCACGTTTTGTAAACAGACAAAAATTCATTTAACAAGCAAAAAAATGTATTAAGGACTTCATTTTTTTTTTTTCCCCCTTTTTTAACTGGAAAGATAAGAAAACATGTGATCTAAATATAATCATTTTATTTCTGTTTCTTGTTTTGGGGGTGTTCATTCCTTTAGTAAAAAGTGCCCCCCGCCCCCCTGCACTTGTTTTTGACTTCATCAACTGGGACCCATGTGCCCCGAGATGGGCGACAGTCCCTAAACTGAAAATGGGGGGGGGGAGAGGAGAGAGTGAGGGGAGAGGAGGGGGAGAGAGAGGGGAAAAGGGGAGAAAAAGGGGGGAGAGAGAGGGGAGGAGAGAGGAGAGGGGGTGGGGGGAGAGAAAAGGGGGAGGGGCGAGAAGAAAGAGAGACAGAGAGAGACCGAGAGGGCAAGGGGGGAGAGAGGACCGAGAGAGACAGACCGGGAGAGGGGAAGACAGGAGAGGACAGGGGAAACCCGACAGACAGACGACAGGGCCGACAGGGCCCGACAGAGAGAGGAGAGAAAACAGAGAAAAGAGAGAGACAAAGGGGAGAGAGCCCGACGGGGAGAGAGAGACAGAGAGAGAGAAGAGAAGAGCGGAGGAGAGCGAGAGAGATGAGAGAGGAAAGAGAGAGAGAGAGGGGGGAGAGGGGAGGAAAACAGGACAGACAGACAGGCAGGCAGAGAGAGAGAGGAAAAGAGAGAGACGGGAGAAGAGAGAGAGAGAGACCAAAAGAGAGAGAGAGAAGTGGAGTAGACGACCGGTGAGGAGGACAGGGGAAGGAAAAAGAGGAGACAGGAGAGAGGGAAAGAGAGGGGCACGACTGACGGTAGGAAAAGTATGAATTTATACATCTTTAGGATGATCTTTTGGAATATTTCAATTACCCCCCCCCCCCCCCCGCCCCCCATCCACGCATCTCCTCCAATTACCCCTACTTTCTTCCCCCGCTCCCCCCCCCCCCCCGCCCCCACCGCCCCTCCCAACTAAAATGGGGTTTGGGTGTTCCCAAAATGTTTGAGAGAGGGAAGAGGGGGAGGGGGAGGGAGGGACGGAGAGAGAGAGAGAGAGAGGGAGAGGGAGAGAGGGAGGAGAGAAAAGAGGGAGAGAGGAGAGGGAGAGAGAGAGAGAGAAAAGAGAAAAACTCCGAAAAAAACCCGTGTATTATGTGTGTGCTGTTGTGTGTGTGGGTGTGTGTTTTGTGTGTGTGTGTGTGTGTGTGTGTGTGGAGTGAAGAGAGAGAGAGAGAGAGAAAAGAGAGGGGAGAGAGGTGGGTGTGTGTGTTGTGTGTGTGTGTGTGTGTGTGTTTTGTGGGGTGTGGAGAGGAGGAGAGAGAGAGAGAGGAGAGAGAAGAGAGAGGGAGAGAGGGGAGAGAAAACCAGAGAAGAGAGAGAGAGGGGGAGAGAGGGCATCCTTAGTCCGGAAGCTATGGGTTGCCCCTCTGGTGTCTATTCTGGTTCAGCAAGGGGTTTTTGGGTGGCCATTTTGGGCGCGGGGGAAAGAAGTCCCTGTGGCCGAGGGCACGGTGAAATCTGACGTGGTCTGTCTCCCGGGTGCAGCCCCTTTTTCTCTTCTCTTTTTCCCCTTTCTGCTGGGGGAATTCTCTTCGAACTTGGAGAGACCCCTTTTTCCCCAGTCTGTCTCCCGGCTGGCCCTTTGAGGGCTGTTGCTTCCCCCCTTTTTTCTGGTCGATGTTTTTAGGTTTTTAGGTCCCCCTTGCACAGTCTTTGAATCGGGGGCCCCTAGGTCTCCCCGGGGGGGACGTTTTCCCCGCACAAGTTTCCACAAAAGGAGGGTTTTTTGGGGTTTCCCTTCCCTCATCTTTCGCAGGCATGGGGAGCCAGCGATACGTCTCTGTTTTAAGGAGGTGTACCTGCGGAGCATCCGGCTCTTTCCAGGACAGCGTTGTTTGGGGGCTTGTCCTGCCCGGTGAGGTTCAGGAAAGCGTCGGAGGCTAAGCATATGAAAAGCATTGAGCTTTTGCTCTTTTCGGGCCCGCAAAGTTCCCCCATCGCTGCCGTACAGGGGGTGCTCACGACGCAGGGTCTGTAGATTTTGGATCTTTGTGGGCTTTGGTCAGCTTGCTGTTGTTCCATGCTTTCTTTGTCAGTCTGGTCATGGTGGTAGCTGCCTTGCCGATGCGCCTGTTGAGCTCTGCGTCAAGTGAGAGGGTGTCTGAGATTGTTGACCCCAGATAAACAAAGTCATGGACGACATCCAGTTCATGGTCATTGATGCTGATGACTGGGGGAGAGTCAACATCCTGTCCCATGACCTGTGTTTTCTTCAAGCTAATGGTAAGCCCGAAGTCTTGGCAGGCATCGCTGAAACGAGTCATGAGCTGCTGTAGGTCCTCAGCTGAGTGCTGCGTCGTCTGCAAAGAGGAAGTCACGCAGGCACCTCAGCTTGACTTTAGTCTTGGCTCTTAGTCTGGAGAGGTTGAAGAGCTTTCCGTCTGTCCTGGTTCGGAGGTAGATACCTTCAGCTGCAGGACCAAATGCGCGTTTCAGCATCACAGCAAAGAAGATTCCAAACAGGGTGGGAGCCAGGACGCAACCCTGTTTCACTCCGCTCCGTATGTTGAAGGCAGCTGATGTTGAGCCGTCAAAGACGACAGTGCCTTTCATGTCTTCGTGGTAGGATCTGATGATGCTGCGAAGTTTGGGTAGACATCCAATCTTGGGGAGGATCTTGAAGGGAGATCAACAAATCGGTTAAGTTTCACCGCACTCAAGTTTTAAAACCTGGCTTCAACAGGTCTATAACTCTCCTCCCTGCCGACCCTCCCCTCCCCTCCTCCTACTCCTCCCACTCCCTCACCCCCTTCCGCCATCACATCTAAATATAAACTCATGTTATTTCATGTTTCTTGTTGGTGGTGTTCATTCCTGAGTAAACGTGCGCCGCTCCCTGCACTAGTTTTTGACTTCATCAACTGGGACACCATGATGCCTCGAGCATGGACGACAGTCCCATAAACTGAACTGAGCATCAAGAGAGAGAGAGAGAGAGAGAGACGAGAGAGAGAGAGAGAGAGAGAGAGAGAGAGAGAGAGAGAGAGGGAAGAGAGAGAGGAGAGAGAGGAGAGAGAGAGAGAGACAGAGACAGACAGAGAGAGACAGAGACAGACAGAGAGAGACAGACAGACAGAGAGAGAGAGAGAGAGAAGAGAGAGAGAGAGAGAGAGAGAGAGAGGGGAGAGAGAGAGAAGAGAGGAGAGAGAGAGAGAGAGAGAGAGAGACAGACAGACAGACAGACAGACAGACAACCCCTTTCTTGCTCCTCCCCTCCAATCTACTCTCCCCTTTGCTCTCCCCTTCCCCCTCCTATCCTCACCTGCCCCCCCCCCCCCCCCCCCCTTCCCCCTGCACCTCCTCCTGTCTATTTCTGTCTTTTAAACAAGGCATCAGTCACGCACTGTGTGTTTGACCCGTTGACCTTGACATGACTGTATGCGTGTGCACGTGTGCGTTGAACGTGTGTAACAACTGGTCCTCCCTCCGTCTCCACCACCCTTCCCCTCCCCCCCCCCCCTCCCTCCCCTCTGGCTGTTAGAAGAGGAGGAGCTACTAAGCGTGGCATGGCGCACACACACGTACACACACACGCACAAGCAAGCAAGCGCTCGCACGCACACACACACACACACACAAACACGCGCGCGCGCACATGCATGCACGTACACACACACACACACGCACACACACACACGCACGCGCGCTCGCGCACACACGCAAGGTCAGCACACACCATGCACACTGTAGTACCTACTGCACACGTACCACCGAGTAAACATTAGGCATGCGCGCGCCACGCACACACCACACACACACACACAAAACACACACCACGCACGACGCACGCACGCAGCACACACAGCGAGAACA
>JAFLJL010017822.1:0-27500 GCA_018398815.1 Conus ventricosus | reverse complement strand
CCAAACCCCAAAAAGTTCAAATCATCCCTTCCAGAGGCGCCAGCATAATGCCGAGACTTTCTCGTCAAGATCGTTGCATAGCAATGGGGCAACTGCAGGCCGGGGTTCCAATGAGGCAGGTCGCTATCGCATTCGGAGTCCACATTTCCACCGTCTATCGCCTTCTGGACCGCTTTCAAGCAAGAAACACCACTGATGACAGACCGAGGAGCGGCAGACCGAGGGTCACCACAGCAGCCCAAGACCGCCATCTTCTTCGTCAGCATCGACGGGAGCCTTACCAAACCGCTGCCAACACAGCCAGGAACACCGTCGGCAACCATGGCAGGCCAATCAGCAACAGGACCGTGCGTCGCCGACTGAACACAGTTGGTCTCCAATGCAGGCGTCCAGCCCGGCGACCTATCCTGACACTCCAGCATCGCCAGAACCGTCTGCAGTGGGCACAGATCCACGTGCATTGGCGCCATCGGGACTGGGGCCGAGTCCTCTTCAGTGATGAAAGCCGGTTCTGCGTCGACCCAGGCGATGGCCGCATCCGGATCTGGAGAAGAGCGGGGGAACGCTTCACGGATGCCAACATCACCGAAAGGGACCCATGGGGTGGTGAAAGCATCATGATCTGGGGGGCTATCGGCATAAATCGCCGTATTGGGCCAGTCATCTTTTCCCGAATTGGGTCCAGGACGTGGTTTTAAAAAGGGGTCCCCTGCTGTTCATTACATCGGCCAAGTTTTGAGGCCCCCAACCTGGGCCCCTTTTTAAAACGGCATCCACAGAAAACCCGTTTTTAGCGGACCCAAACCTAGGCCGCACAAAGCCCGTGCTACCAAACTTTCCCGAGGCGAACAACATCAAACTGCTGCCTCACCCAGCCCGTTCTCCCGACCTTAACCCAAAAAAGAGCATTTCTGGGTTGGCCCCTTTAGAGGCAGTTTTAACCGCCCCAAAACCCCCCAAACCCCCCACGCAGCTCAAGGGTTGCTGTTTTCGGGGCCCGGGGGGTGGGAAGTCCCCCAAGGGAGGGCCAACACCCCTGGTTCGGGTCGATGTACCGCATGGGGCACAGCTGTGATCAAAAGCTCGAGGGGTCCAAAACCGATAAAATGACATTCTGCTGTTTTAAAAAAAGGGTCCCAAAGGGCCCCCTTCATTTGGGCCTTATTTTTTTTTACCGAAAGAACTTTAAAAGGGGCACTTTTGCGGTTTCGATTGCTTTTCTCACTTTTATTACCAGTTCAAAAAGGAAACGGGAGCCCAAATTTCATCAAAAAAATTTTTTAACGTTTTGTTTTCGCGGTTTTTTTTTGCCTCTGAGTATTTTAACCGCTTTAAATTTGTGTTTCCCGAGTGCCCTTTTGTACCCTTGGGATAAAGCAGTTTTCTTTTGGTCAGTGCCAAATGACGAAAAATTTGGGGATTTTAAATAATTTTCCCCAGCTAAAATTTTTGTTTCCCGAGCCCTGTGTACCTTTTAAATGCAGAAGGACTGAATGCGTTGTTGACCACTGGTCGGCGCAAATTTTACAAGGTTCACAAGCACTCAGAGACATTTGGACGGGACCCTAAACGAAATAACCGATTTTTACGCCCCTAGTGAACCCGTGGAAATTGGCCCCCTGACCACCCTAAACTACATTGTACAAGGTACACATGAAACCGGGGGAAAATAATTAAAATGTGAAAAAAATTTTAAAAAGTTTCAAAACTTATTTCATTAAGTGACCAAAAAGGTTAAATGACAAGACCAGGGTTGTCGCAATTTCCAAGTTTTTTCCCCAAAAACCCATGAGCAAATTTAAATGTAAAATAGTCCCAAAAATTTGTTTTCGTTTTAAAGTTCCCCTTTGGGCGTGGCCCCTGACCCCCAGTCTTCTGCATTGTACAAAAGGGACACAGGTTTCTCGGAAAACTATAATTTTGTGGGAAATTTTAAAATCCCAAATTTACGTCATAAAGAACCCGTGGGGCCCCTGGGAAACCACTAGTAATTTTTCATTGTCAAAGGGACACAAGCACCGGGAGACATGTTTTAAAATCTAAAGAATTTTCGTCATTAAAGAAACCCGTGGGCCTTTTCACTGACCATTGTAATCTAAAAAATTTTACAAGGGCAAAAAGCGCCCCGGAAAACACTAAAAATTTGCTGTTTTAAAAAAGTTTTTAAAACTTTCCCATTTAAAGTCTTTAAAGACCATGGTAAATGGGCCCCGACCAACCCGTTATCTGCATTGTACAGGCAAAAGGTTTCTGGGGGGGAGAGGGAAATAGGGGGTCCATCATTGAAAAGTTTTAGAACACACTTTGTCTAAACCCACTGAATGTTTATAGGAAATGGGGGAGGGGAAAGCAAAAATGCAGGTTTTAACCCCAAAGTTTTTTTTAAAAGGGGGGGGTGCCCTGTTGGGAAAAAAGGGAGAGGAAAACCCTGTATAACCCCCTCTTGTTTGAAGGGGGGGGTGGGGGGGGGGAAATTTTTCCCAAAAGTCCTAGGTTTTACCCCCTTTTGGGGGTGGGGGGGGGGGGGAGGGGGGGGGTTTAAATTCAGGTAGCCCAGTTTAAACCTGGGGTAAGTTCCAGAGGGGGGTAAAACGGGGGTGGGTTCAAACCCGGGTTTTAACCTTCTTTAACTCTCCCCCTTGCCGAACCCCCCCCCCTCCTCCCCCTCCCCCCACTCCCCCCCCCCTTCCGCCTTTAATTTTGGCCTGACCAAAAACCTTTTGAAATTTGTTCACAAAACTTGACAATAAAACCCTTTCCTGGTTTTAACCAAAAAATTTTACCGACACCCCTACCGAAAACTTTTTTTTAAATATTTAATTTACCCCAAAAACCCTTAAAAAAAACGTTTTTTTGTAACAGAAATTTCACCGTGATTCAAAACGCCACCCCGTATGTTAAAAAAACCCAAAAACTCTCATTGAACAAGCAAAAAACAATTTGTAATTTAAAGGAAATTCCTTTTTTTTTCCCCTTTTTATTTGAATGATATGACACATGGGGATTAAAAATAACTCCCTTTTATTTCTTTTTTTTGTTTGGTTTGGGGGTTTATTCCGATTAAAAAAGTGCCCCCGCCCCCTGCCTAGTTTTTTTACTTTAAACAAAAGGGGGCACCCTTTTATGCCTCCCAGCATGGACGACAAATCCCATAAACTGAATTTTGGGGAGAGAAGAGAGAAGGGGTGAGACGAGGGGAGTGGAGAGATAGAGAGAGAGGAGAGAGAAGGGAGAGAGAGAAAAGAGAGAGAAGGAGAGAGAGAGGGCGAGAGAATAAAAGAGACAGAGGAGAAAGAGGGGGACAGAGAGGTAGAAGAAAGAGAGAGACAGGGCAAAGGGGGAGAGGAGACAGAGAGAGACAGAGGAAAAAGACAGACAGACAGACAAGGGGCAGGACCCGAAAAGCGAAAAGAGGAAAAGGGACAGGGGAGAGAGAGAGACAAAGGGGAGAGAGAGAACAGGAAAGGGGGAAAAAGGGACAGGGGAGAAAAGACAAAAGAGAGAGACAGAGAGAGAGAGACAGAGAAGAGAGGGAGAGAGAGAGAGAAAAGAAGGGGAGGGACAGGCAGACAGACAGAACGGGAGCAAGAGAGAGGGGAGAGGGGAGAAGGAGGGAAAAAAGACAATAGAGAGAGAGACAAGGAGAGGGGATACCGTGGAGATAGAAAGAAAAGAGAGAGAGAGACAGAGAGAAAAGAGAGACAGAGGAGAGAGACAGAGAGAGCACGGGAAATGACGGTAGGGAAATTGGGATGAAAATGATACTCATGAGGATGATCTTTTTTTTGGGTTTTTGCAATTAAACCCCCCCCCCCCCCCCGCAAACCCCATCCACGGGAAACTCCCTCCAACTCCCCCTACTTTTTCCCTCGCTCCCCCCCCCCCCCCCCCGCCCCCCGCCCCCCTCCAACTAAAATGTGGGGGTTTTTGGCTGTTCCCCTCATGGGTTTTTTGAGTGAGACGAGAGGGAGGGGGGGGAGAGTAGAAAAAGAGAGAGAGAGGGGAGGGGAGAGAGAGAGAAAAGGAAGGGGAGAGAATGAAAGAGAGGGGGAGAGAGAGAGAGAAAACTTTAGAAAACCTGGGGTATATTTGTGTGTTGGTGTGGTTGTGTGTGTGTGTGTTGTGTGTGTGGTGTGTTTTGTGTGTGTGTGAGAGAGGAGAGAAAAAGAGAGAGAGAGAGAGAGGTGTGTGTGTGTTTGTGTGTGTGTGTGGGGGTGTGGGGGTGTGTGTGTGAAGAGGAGAGAGAAGAGAGAGAGGGGAGAGAAGGGGAGAGAGAGAGAGGAAGAGAAAAGAGAAGAGAGAGGAGAGAGGCCCTCCCTTCGTCTCGGTAAATTTTTTAGTTGCAATCAGGGTCTATTCTGGTACACAAGGGTTGGGGGCTGGCCGTCTTACGGGGAAAAGACAGTCCCCCGGGCAAGGGGAAAAGATGAAATAATGACGCTGGTCTGTCTGCCTGGGCTTTCAGCCTTTTTTTCCCCTTTTTCTTTCCCCCGTGCTGCTGAAAGGGGAATGTCTCTTCGCCCTTGGGGAGACCCCTTTTTGAAAATCCCGTCCCCCGGCTGGCCCTTTTGGGGGGTGTTTTTCCCCCGTTGTTTGGTCGATGTTTTTAGGTTTTTAGGGCCCTCTTTTACAATCCTTTTTAATTTGCCCTATGGTCCCCCCGGTGGGGGGGTTTTTCCCTTTCACAAGGGTTTTCCCCAGAGGAGGTCTTTAGGGGTCCGTCCGTCAAACCTGCGCACGAAAATGGGGGAGCCAAACGCAATTCCCCTGTTTCCCGCAGCGTGTTTTTTGCCCGGAGATCCGGCTTTTCCAAGGGCACGTTGTTTTTTGGGGCCCTTTTCTGCCAGGTGAGGTTTAGAATGGGTCGGGGGCTACGCATAAGAAAAGCATTGAGCTTTCGCTCTTGTCGGCACGCAAAGTCCAAGGACTCGCTGCCGTACATGGAGGGTGCTCACGACGCAGGCTCTGTAGATCTGGATCTTTGTGTGCTCGGTCAGCTTGCGGGTTTTCCATGCTTTCTTTGTCAGTTTTGGTCATGTTGGTAGCTGCCTTGCCGATGCGCTGTTGAGCTCTGCGTCAAGTGAGAGGGTGTTGAGATTGTTGACCCAGATAAACAAAGTCTGGACGACACCCAGTTCATGGTCATTGATGCTGATGACTGGGGGAGAGTCAACATCCTGTCCCATGCCCTGTGTTTTTTTCAAGCTATTGGTAAGCCCGAAGTCTTGGCAGGCATCGCTGAAACGAGTCATGAGCTGCTGTAGGTCCCTCGCTGAGTGCTGCGTCGTCTGCAAAGAGGAAGTCACGCAGGCACCTCAGCTGACTTTAGTCTTGGCTCTTAGTCTGGAGAGGTTGAAGAGCTTTCCGTCTGTCCTGGTTCGGAGGTAGATACCTTCAGCTGCAGGACCAAATGCGCTTTTCCCGCATCACAGCAATAGATTTCCAAACAGGGTGGGAGCCAGGACGCAACCCTTTTTTCATCCGCTCCGATGTTGAAGGCAGCTGATGTTGAGCCGTCAAAGACGACAGTGCTTTCATGTCTTCGTGGTAGGATCTGATGATGCTGCGAAGTTTGGGTAGACATCCAATCTTGGGGAGGATCTTGAAGGGAGATCAACAAATGGGTTTTAGTTTCACCGCACTCAAGTTTTAAAAACCTGGCTTCAACAGGTCTATAACTCTCCTCCCTGCCCCCCCTCCCCTCCCCCTCCTCCTACTCCTCCCACTCCCTCACCCCCTTCCGCCATCACATCTAAATATAACTCATGTTATTTCATGTTTTTTGTTGGTGGTGTTCATTCCCGAGTAAACGTGCGCCGCTCCCTGCACTAGTTTTTGACTTTCATCAACTGGGACACCATGTGCCTCGGCATGGACGACAGTCCCATAAATGAACTGAGCATCAAGAGAGAGAGAGAGAGAGAGAGGAGAGAGAAGGAGAGAGAGAGAGAGAGGAGAGGAGAGGAGAAGAGAGAGAGGGAGAGAGAGAGAGAGAGAGAGAAGAGGAGAGAGAGAGAGAGACAGAGACAGACAGAGAGAGACAGACAGACAGCAGAGGAGAGGGAGAGGAGAGAGGAAAAAAGAGAAGAGGAGAGAGGAGAGGGGAGAGAGTAGAGAGGAGAGGGAGGAGAGAGAGAGAGAGACAGACAGACAGACAGACAGACAGACAACCCCTTTCTTGCTCCTGCCCCTCCAATCTACTCTCCCCTTTGCTCTCCCCTTCCCCTCCTATCCCCCACCTGCCCCCCCCCCCCCCTTCCCCTGCACCTCCCTGTCAATTCTGTCTTTTAAACAAGGCATCAGTCACGCACTGTGTGTTTGACCCGTTGACCTTGACATGACTGTATTTCGTGTGCACGTGTGGTGTTGAACGTGTGTAACAACTGGTCCTCCCTCCGTCTCCACCACCCTTCCCCTTCCCCCCCCCCTCCCTCCCCCCTGGCTGTTAGAAGAGGAGGAGCTACTAAGCGTGGCATGCATGCGCACACACACGTACAAAACACACGCACAAGAAGCAAGCGCTCGCACCACACACCCCACTACACACAAACACCGGGGCCGGGGCACATGCATGCACGTACACACACACACACACGCACACACACACACGCACGCGCGCTCGCGCACACACGCAAGGTCACGCACACACGCATGCAACATTTAGGCTACGCGTGCACACGCATGCACACGCAAGTACACACACTCAGAGGAGGAGAGAGGAGAGAGAGAGAGGGTGAGAGAGAGAGAGAGAGAGAGAGAGAGAGAGAGAGTCATGTATAAAATCATTTTGGTATCATGGCGCGCGCACTCACACACACACACACACACACACACACCCCACCACACACACACACACACAAAACACCCCACGCCGCACGCACGCACGCACTCACGCGCCGCGCGCGCACTCAACACACACACACACCACACACACCACACACACACACACACAACACACACACACCACACACCTTTCTTGTCCTAGTGCACGTGCAAGTGTGCCAACAGGCATGTTGTCCGCAGTTAGGCAGTGGTCGATTCAAATGCCTTTTACGCTAGTTACATAACATTTCTGCTCGAAAAGTCTAGAGAGTGACCTACACTGGAGAGAATGTAATATGTTCGTTCAAGCTCACCCATGTTATTTTGCACGAAAACCCCCTTTTCACATCTAAATTTACGTCATCAAAATGTCAATTTGGCTCAAATTAACACCTGTTTTTAAACAAAATTAACACCTCAAAACCTCTAAATTTTGGGCAAAATCAGTATATTTAAACGGGGGGCTTACGTGCTAGAGTAAGAAATGTGATCGGAACAAACCATATTACCTTCTCTCCCCAGACACAAAAAATGAACTAAAAATGTCTAAGTATATGGCTTAACAGATTACTACAACTGGTCCATCCGCCGTCGTTCGGCTGACACCGCAATACTGTCCCCGGACCAGTTAACTCGACACCGCAATACTGCCCCGCCTTGTGTTAGTTGGGCGTGCCATCCCGTCAACACTGCAGCGGTGAACAGCAACACCCCTCAATTTCGGCAAATTAGTATACATTGCGCGATGCACTCCGACCAATCAAGAGGTATGACGTCATTTTTGGTCTACAGTCTCGCAGATCCCCAGCCAGTCTGCCATTTGTGACCCGGGACGCCACATTGTGAAAGGTTGCGTGCTGTGTGCAGGCGCGTGCATTTTCTGTGATAGAAGTGATTTTTAACCAGAAATATTTATGTCCTCCAGACAGCATTTTCATCAGAATTAGAGAGAGAACTATCTGGAATCGCAAGTGCTCATCAAAATATATAAGATTTTTTTCAACACAGAGCCATCAACTTTAATTTTACCTGATATAGGATGCAAGCTTCTATTTCTAAACAAGCTCAAAATCCTCCTGCTAACCACCCAACACAACGGAATAGTTGGAACTGAAGAAGAAATGTGAATTTTTCGGAGAATCAATACCACAATCAAAAATGAAAGAAAAAATAGAAAAAGCAAAAACAAAAGGGCCACAGAAATTGCCAAAAGAAGCCAAAAACAACACTTCAACATTGATTACAGAAAGGGAAAGGCAAAAAACAAGCTGGAAGAGGTAAGGACAGCAAGGTGAGCTGCAAAACTAACTTATGTCAAGTCATGCAGACTTCAATCAGTCATTTTGAGAGAAGCATTTTTCTGAAGAACTTAATTTTCAATCACAACAGATAAAATGAAGTTGTGGACAGGTTTGCAAAAGGGGTGAGAAATCTGAAGAAGCAGGATTCTCAAACAATCATGATCTACGTTTCAGTTAGGATTTCTTGAATCTTTGCAAAAAACTGGCGAAGAAGAGGCAAAAAAAGCTGAAATGATAAAAGAAACTTGGGTCATTGGCTTAAAGAGAAATTGATATTAGAGCCGGATCATGCTCGCAAATTACTAGCTGTTTCAAATGCTTTTTGGGTATCCTCAGTTTTGACACTGTTGGCCACACCCTCACTTTATTTTCACAATTAAAACAAATTCAAACCTCAGCAAGCCCCTCAATATTGGAGACTATTGGAAAAAAAACCTCTCAGTCTACCTCCAACAACTACCCCCTTCAAGCCCCAGTGAACGCCACAAACGCATGACTGGGTCAGCGTTTTGCAAAACCGCAAGCTATTGATGAGTTGTCGCCCGAACCGGCCAATCTCTGCGCACCGCACCCTCTTCACCTATAAAGGCTGCTCTTCGGGAGGCCGTCAATAGAAACTGAAACAGATCTGTGATTATTGAGATTTTCAGGATTCTGATAAGTGCTTTGGTTGCTCCCTCGAATATACACTTCAAGTGGTGAACAAAAAAATGAACAAAAAAACAAACCCCTTCACAGTCCCCGAAGCACCATCCTTCCATTATGTGAGTGCGTGTGTGAAATGCGAAGTGTTTGCACGCGCGCGTATGTTTTTGTGTTTGATTTGTTGTTTTGTTGTTTGTTATTTTGTTTGTTTTGTTGCGTGTGTGTGTGTGTTTGTGTGTATAGTGTGATAAAGAGCGTGTTTCTGTCCTACAAAGCCAGTGCAGTAATCCAGGAGTCAAAAAGGCCTGCTATGATAACATAGATTAAATAAACCACCCCAGCCCCCGCACGCACGAACATATAAAGTTCTTCTGGATTCCTACACTATTAACGTCGCGGCGGGACTAGAGCCTCCTACTTTTCGAGTCTGCACATCTACATCTATGTCTATTAAAAAAATCAGAACAAACAACAGGCTTGCCATCTTAGAATTAGTTATTTTTACATCGCCATGAATATATAGAAACCCAAATTAATTCTTTAAATGGCTGTCTCCGTCAAACGTATAATAACAGATACACCAAAACCCCGCCCTAGTTTGTAGCAAAACCTTAGAACGTAGATGGAAAGCCGGTAAACAAATTAGCACTGTTTTTAACTTGTTTTGAAAATTGACAAACAACATGTGGGTTTCACGAGAAAATCAGAAGGTCTAATTAGCCTAAATATTATAAATTGCCCATTCTACAAGTCCATGGGTGTGGCTGAGCATATGTTTCCACCACTGCCATAAAAGCCCAAAATTCAAGCAAGGCTCTAGAAAAACATACACCTTTTTTCTTTAAGTTCTTGAAAATTTAGTAGGATGGGGGGTGTGGGGTTTGCCTTCGTTAATTGTTAACACTATACTATATTCGCTAAGTACTTTTCTTAAAGAACAAAAGTTGTAGTAGCCATCGGGTATTTTTAAACGTTTTAATATAATGCCTTGTTCGTCCTTAACAATCCACCCAGTTAGATCTTATCTTTTTCGATATGTTAGCCCACATAACTATAAAAAAAACCCATATCCACAAGGTCAACCCTAATGAATTTTGCCCGCGCCTATTGTCCAATTGGGTAGGTTTAAGGGCAATCACGTTAGTTTTGGTGGGTTTTATATAGATGCGCCTGCGATCCTTTTTATAACAATTATAAAAAAATAAATTTAAAAAAATGGAGCCTTTTAAATATAATGAAAGAGTTACTTTACAATGTAGGAGATGTTTTATACCCCAAATCTTTGGACTTCATCAATTAACCATTGCAGTATATGAATCTTATTGCTTCCAAGTCAGACATTGTAAACCCACATAACTTAAAATTTAAATTCCGCCATAAAGAGAGGACAGATGCCATCAGCATGGTCATCCACCCTATGGGCCTTTTTCCAGAATCAGTTAATTTTGCCAAATTACTGCGCAAGCCACTGGCTGATGCGTTACCATAATGCAAACCATTAAACCACCCTAATCTTTTAGTAAAGGTCAGTATATAACGTTCATAGTAAATAACATTTAACAGACGCATACTAACCGAACTTGCAAGGGGCCCCACCCCCAACGACAACTCGTTTAATCCATTCCACAGTCAATTAACAAATAATGCAATATGAAAAATCTGGCAACGAATGTTAACATTCACCTTTAACTGACTTAAGACAAAAGTTAGACCACAGTCATGGGTTCGGCGACATTGTATTTGTGTGGGTGAAAATAGAAATATAAATATGTTACTGGCCCGATGCCACACCTCTTTCCAACACAAATCCGCACAAGTTAGATTAGATCAATAGAACAAAAACACCCTAATGCGTGACAACAATTATCTTAGATCAAAGTAAAGGCCAACATGCCAGGAGTAACAAAGACTTAATGACTCCCTAAGGACTACTTTTGGTTGTCCTATAGGAGTCACAAGCACACAGACCAATCTAGCATAGTAATCAGTCTACAGGCCTTGAAGCTAGGAAAACAATTTTTAGTATCAATTTAGAAGGATGCAATAAACTCTGCTGTTGATTGTGCCTGCCAGCATAGGGAGACAAAGAGTATCAGACTTTCTAGCACAAGCTAGGTCAAGGTTGACCTTGTTGTAGTTATGGATTATACAAGCTACCCGGACCGACCTTAGACTACATGTTGCATGATACAGCATTAGAACGAATGAAAACCACAAAGCTGTTAGACGTACCAAGACTTAGGGCACAATCAAGGTTTAAACACAAGACCCACCCCATCAATTTTAAAAAATGTACCTAGCGTCCTGAAGAAAGGTGATCTAGTAATAAGCGCCCCACAGCCATAAATGCCGCCAACCTGATTGATTCTGCCTCGCACTGACCGCCATACAAGCGAAAAGACGGCCTTGTTGTGATTTTTAACTTTTACTGGGTTTTATAATAGCCTACTTTATTCACTAAAAAAATAATCCAGCAAGCTAGCACTCCTAACGTCCCCAATGGTCCGGCCAATAACCCCAACATTTGCCCTATAGTAGACAAAACCCAACTAACACACTGTCAATTATAACCCATGCAGAGCCTCCAGCGCTTATGTGCAGCTAAACTTCTTTAAAAAGTTTGCTAGATGATGTAATTGTTTTCTAATGCCAACATTTACCAGGTGAGGTGTTGGGGTGCGCCTACGGACCCTGTTGGTGTGTCACTGCCGGATAAAGCAAAAACGAGAGTGAGAAAGCAAACCCAACACCGAGTTAATACCGAACAAATGTAATCCCCACTTCTCTTACCAGAATCCTTATTCTTTCTGCTAACGTATTGGTTTTCATAAAGTATACCTTTATATTTCTTTGAATCTGGTTGTTTGTGGATTCGAGGGATTTTCCTCTGAGAATAGAAATCCGTTGTAACTGCCCTTCCCTTTTCGCCCAATAAATCCTGTATTTTTCCTGTTGTATCTAGCCTTTTCTTCTCGCCCTAAATTGTATATTCATCAGCATCAGCGAGTTTATTTTTATTCATCTCAATCTCTTCTCTCTAAGCTTACTAAGTTTTGCCGTAGCTGTGCTATTATTTCTACTCTTATTTATGTAAAGCAGCTTAAGACCTCGAAACGTCCACGCATAGGCAATGGGAGACATTAATTGTTTACTAATTGCTTCTCTACTGTCTCATCATCTAAACTCGTTTCAAATATTCTGCTATTAGATCAAGCTGCTTAGTAGACTAAATCTTGAGAGGTATGTTCAGTATTTTAGATTGTGTTGGCAACAGCTTGCCCTCAAGTTCTGTAAACGACTAACAGCTTCGGCTCTAAACTCTAAAAGGGTATTAAAAGTTCTGCCTATAAGCAATAGGGAGTAATTTCGTCTCAATTTGTGCTTATTTTTAAAAAAACTAGTTTGGGTTTTGCGATATAAGAAACCTTCTGCGCGCTCTCAGCACTCAGTTCTTATATACAAAGCCCTGCCATCTATCCGCAAAAACGTTAGTGAACAACTACTTCTGGCAGCTACTCCCCTAAGCTTTTATATAATGAATCATTCGCTGTCGCAATAGTTCTTGACGTATGTCTGGAAGAGTAAAGAACCTGCACCGATCAATTCCTTCTTGCAAAGAAGACCAAGTATCATCTAATTATCATCATCTTCTTCTTCCAATAGGTTCAATTGCGCCACAATTCATCATCCATATTTATTATTTATATTCTTTTTTGTTTTTATAAAAATTGCACTCATACGGCTTGACTCTCGATCCATAAAGAAAAGAGAAATGAACCCCACGGTGAAAAAGGGTAAGTGCAGACTGTAAATAATTGGTAAAAACTCCATCAACAGTTCAGCAGCCAGGACAAGATTTAATAAGTTATGATCCCTGATCTTTGGCGCTGACGAAGTTATAAATCCAGTCACAGCTAAACTATCATTCAAAAAAGATATTACAATCGAGCAGATCCTAATGCTACAGTTGTTGCAAATTTAGGCAAGCAATCGGATAATCACATATTAATAAAACAGAGTGTTAATGAAGTCTTTGTACAGAAGAGACGGCAGATATTTATGCCTTTATTCAGACTGTGGTTGCATAAAAAAGAAAGGGGGGAAAGAGAAATGTTATCAATAATACAAAGCCCAACGTCTTAAGCACAGGCTTTAAAGCAAGCGAAAGCCAAAGTATGTTTGTTAAAGAAGAGAAGTAGCATAAGCAAATGCAACAAATCCTGCATCCTCACTAGATTTGAGCTGTTAAAGACGCAAATGCCATATTACCAAGGCGCACTAAAAGAAAAACTTACTTAAACACTGCATTTACTCTCTTAGCGATTCTGTAGATCCTGTCTGAAGACCGTTTACTAAATACGCAGTCAAGCGACATTTTCTGAGTTTGAATTGTTTAACTAACCCCTGAACTGGCTAGACCAATCTTAACCCAGTATAAAAGGTAAAACGGAATTGAAAGTTATGACAACGTTATACACTCATTGACCGAAAATAAAACAAGCAAGACTCTCATCTGGACCATACATCTAAATCATCTCTGACGTCATTAAAAAGGAATCTGTGTTCTGATTTACTGAAGGAACAACTCCTTTCATAAGAAACAGAAGTGTTTTAATAATCCAACAAAAGAGAAGTGACTGTGTAATAAAATGGCAGGTCTGAATCGACGTATTCAGGGCGCGGACTTTGTACCTCACCACCACCATCGATGAAAAAAGAAATAGTGGTTCGCTGGAGGGCAGGCAAAGGGGATCCTGCCAGTTGATGCGTGTAAGAAAAAAAACGTCGCCCTTATGATAAAAGACTCGAAGACTACTTAATAAGTCAATAAGGGCTGTGTGGGGACTTTTAAGAACTACTTGACAACAGATTTGTTTGGAAGTGGAGAAGATGATAGGGCAAGATGTTATAAAAAAAAATATTCACAATAAAGCAGAACGTGAACAACCCAATACCGATGCAACGATATTATTTTTTTATTTAATTTATATATTTATGTATGTGATGCTCAGATTAACCTTGAAGAAAACAGACTAAAAATAAGACCTACTTCTCAATGCAGAAGAAAAAATCTAATAAAAAAAAACAGATGGAAAGCTAAAAAGATTCTGCCAAAAGATCCGCACTTATCTCTTATCTCGGGTAACTGGGTGTTGGTAAAACTGTCTTCGTACTGTGTACTTGATTTGTTACAAACATAAACAGTTTCAATACGAACACAAATGTAATATTCTGGCACAACAATAAGGCACAACAAGTCTTACAAAGAAATGAAGTTATTAGGACAGACGAGAAAAAAAATAAGTTGAGCCTAGCCACAAACTGAGGCGACTGTATAGAACAAAACTAAAAGACTATTTGAGGAAACAGACACGCTGTTTAATATGACGACTGTATCAGCTGAACGAGACATATTGTATAAAAAAAAGAAAAGCTCTGTCAAAACCTAGCCTTTAGTGCCGTTTGCCCACGCCATAGATTCTGTGTGGCTCTTATAACTCAAAAACCAATGCTGTCCTTAAATCTACTTAGAATTCTGCAGTTAAAATCGTTGTATTATTTTACACTAAGGACAAAGATAGTTTTGACAGAATGTTTAAGTGAAAATAATATAATAAGTTACAAAGTAAGAGCTAAAAAAAAAACATGAGCAGTTTAAAGAAACATCTAAGCACGCTAAGCTATGCTAACGGACTTGACCCTGGGCCATTACGATACGTTGTTAATAGATAATTGATTAAATATTGAATGCCTATACAATTGTTTTATTATAATTTTAATATTAATGAAAAAGAATGGTCTCGGGGGCCAGAATCAAAAGCGCAGCTAGCTCCTAATGCACTTCAGTAGAGCTATACAGACCTAGGAGACACAACATAGTAGATCAAAAAGGAGTGCCATGAGATGTTTAATGGATTTATATGAGTACACAGATGACGGGATTACAAAACGAACAAATGAAGACCAAAAACGAACAGCAACAATCCAGCCCTATAAGAGATAAGAAAATTAAGAGCGGAACGACTTTGGCAAACGCGAAATACAAACTTCATAAAATAGAGAATGTTAGTGTTGCGTTTCTTCCTGAAATTGACTGGAATTTAAAGTATGAACTACGAAGCCCAATGTATACTATACGATAAGAAAAACCAATTTTAGAAAGGCTATGAATGCAGGCCCTCTTGTTAGCCTTTGTCCCAGGAACCCACAGAAAAAACAGGTTGAAATAACTAAGCTATGTTCTGAATAATGTGCTACATAGAAAGTAAGTCCTACAGAATTGGGGGTGACACTGTAGCTATAATTTACTCCCCAATCTAGAATCACTACCTAGGCAAATGACAATGATTTTTCGCTTATTTATTACTCCGAGGGAGGGCGAAGACTAAGTTTGCCAGAACAAACGTTAATTATATGGCAATACAAATAAAGCTGAAAACTGATGCCCCTTTTAAAGCTCGTTACTTAGTTAAAACAAAACCGGAGATAAAAAAACTCCATTGTCATCATCCAGACAAGGTTACTGTTATGGTTTGACAAAGAACAACTAACAGTACTTAGACTTTATTTTAATAAGTAAGTGATGTTTTATTGCTTTTAAACCTGTTGATTAGTGCTGCCAGAAGGAATCCAAAGAAGACATTTATAAGAAAAATTAATAAAAATAAACTATTTATAAAAAGGATGTTACAACAGTTTAGGTTAGAGCAAATAAAATGAACTTCAAAAGGAAAAAGAAAGCGACTTGGTATAAGATAAAGGTGATACAGAAAGAAATATGCTAAAGCTTTAAATACTCTTTCTTATTAATAACTGCCCTCAGCTGTAGCTAGCGTAAGTGCTGGGTCTGTGCGTTGCTCTTTAGCTAGTGGGTCGAGGAGCGCCACCTCATTAGCATTAGGGGGTCATGTTAGGGTTAGGCGCCATGATTAAGATTGTAAAAAGACTTGATTTAAAAAAAATTACCTCCTCAAGTACAAAAACACACTGCAATTGTAGCCCTGGCATCCGGCAAAACTTTCATCATTAAGATTAAGAATAAGGCAAAACATTACAGGATTGAAACCCAAAAACATTACAGCGAAAGAATTTCAGAAGAAGCTTATGTCTGAGTACGGCGATGATTACAGACTACCAAAAATTGAACTTCAAAGGAGTGGAGAAAGACTTTACTACACGACAGGTAACACAGATGCGATAACAGAACAATGAAAAACAAAACACATAATCTGGTTAAACACAAAAAAACCAAAAAAAAAAAAGAATTAACAAAAACTAAATTATAAGTATAGCAAACACTATTTTTTTTGTTAACACACATAGTGTGTTTGAAAGGGAGCAACATAGCAACTCTACACGAACACACGATCTTTTAGGGGCAGTGCTTTTTAGGACGTAGGTAGCGGGGGCCGGCTAGAAAGTAGATTCTCTCTTAAATAATACACCGAGGGTCTGTTTTCAATAATTCTTTCAACTTCATATACGACTACGCTCCATATAGGATCTGAGGCTCTAATTCAACATCACCTCTGCCTCTCCAGGAGCATACAAGTATCCTTAACTTTTAGTCCAAAAACGGCTAAGAGTTTTTGAGTCCCCCTTCGTATCTTCAGTAAAGCTAATTTTTTTTTAACTTAATTGCGTTTACTGGTTCAACCCTGTTGCTTAATAAATTCTTCATTGTTCATGGCACGTAAGACTGCAGCAACCCTCCAACCAACCCATTCCTGTGATGCGTTTCTCTGTACTTCGTATGTACTTTGTAGTGGCCATAATTTCTCTGGATATTGATAGGTAAACAGGCGTTCAGCTAGATCTTATAAAGTTTTTCTACTAACTTGTGACGATGGTTTGCCAGGGATCCTCTCCTAACTGTAACAATGAAGTTTTAAAAACAGCGGTGCAGAAGCCTTTAAACTCTTTTTCATCATCAACTTGAATCATCCTAGGATACTTAATGGGCCTCGCATGAATATTTTGTTTGTAAAAAGCCACAGCCACAGCAGTTGAGCATTTATCCGTTAAAGCTCATCGTCTTTGTATCTTGAAGCATTCAACAACTGACAGAGCATACTTAAACTTTTTTCTCTAACTTTGGTCATGTGTAGATCCAGCAAGTCATGCTGGTGGGTGTCATAAGGAACAGAGTTAACAAATTAGGCCTTATTATTCTTTTGGGGGCAGGCATATATATATTGCCAAAAATGGCATGTTTTTGAAAGCCAGTCTTTCGCAACTGATATCATACACTCTAGCAGCTATTACTTAGTTATTCAATAGTCAGTCATTCCTTTCCAATACCCTTTAGGAGAATAATATATTTTTGCTTATCCCTAAGCGGACTGTATTTTAATGTAATTTAATTGTTTGTGCAAGAAAATAGATTGCTCCCATAGCACACCCACAAAAAACCAATTTCTGCTATTTTCTTTCTTCAGATGTTCATAAAAGTCCAGAACAGTTCTGGCGTGGCGATGTGAGTAACTTATTTCCAGTCGACTAAGTAATACTCATTCATGCCTCATCAACGTCTGTAAATTTTTGCTCAGCTGCATGGCCCTGTTCATATTAACATTTATTAATAAAGTCTAAGAGGCAATCCCCTTTTCTCATCACGTCCTCATGCTTGGCTAAATCTTCCATTGCATTTACCTTGTTATGTGCTTTCTCTCTCTTCGTCGGACCGCAATTTATTAAACAAATAATTGCTGCCAGAGAAGGCCAAAGCATTAACAAAAGCAACCTACCTACCAACAAACATACTCACGCCAACTTTTTTTAAAAATAATATTTTCTAAAATTTAAATCTTTCTATGAACCTAATATTTTTCTGGGATAATAGGGCTCTGTGCAACAAGAAAAAATTCTTTTGAGACGCACTCCCTCAGTAATTTACAACTATAACCAATAACAACGACCACAATGACTAAACCTTCCTGATATCCGCCGGCATAATTTTAAACATGTTTTTTGCTAACACGCAAAAGCCCTATACTAATACCCGTGCCAATCACAGCAGAGTGGTAAATGTATTGATAATCTTTTTTTCACCATCTTTTTATTAACTAAAAAAATAATTAAAAAATCATAGATACGAAAGCAGTCTATGTGTCCCCCCTTTTATTAAATCAATCATCTTTTGTTGTTAAAGCTAAAAAAAGGTAGCAACACTAGCTTTTGGGCGAATCTTCTTATCTTTCCCATGGATAGGCGGTATTTATTACGTAATATAACATTTTGCAAGGGTAGAATAAACTAAAACACCAGCGATAGGCACTGCATAATTAACCAACGTTAAACTCATGTTTTAAAATTATAATATTTATTTAATGTTTTAAAAATGGATTGTGACGTACTAATTAAAGTGTGAGGGAGCAAGCAGGGCTACTCAACATACAAACAGCCATAAAGAAATAAATACTCTCTTGGCTGCTTGTGGAAAAACTAAACGAATTTAGGCTAAGAAAGCAAAGGAATAGATCAGATTCAACAATTGTCTACATCAGACATTGAGAGTAATACTGCAAGAACGAAGCCACAGCTAGGGTCCAAAAAGGCTAGATCAGTGGGTCAGACAATGATTAGTAATTATAAGCTAATTAGTAAGAAAGATATCGCCGTTGATTCCAGAAGAAGATTTAACTTAACAAAGACATATCCAAATCCGGTTTTAAAACAAGTCCTAGAAACTCTTGCCTTTGACATGACTACATATTTTAGGACGTTGTTAAGGTCCAATTCCTCAAGGGATTAATTACTAATAAATCATAATAATTTTGATCAAATAAAATTTAATCGCAATAAAAAAAATGAGCGATCAGAGAAGAAACCCTCAGACAGACCGCAGGGCCCTCCGAAGATCAGAATGCACCCCAAGTGAATGTTCCCACAAGTGAGTAAAAGTTACTAAAACTAAAAATCCTGGACGTATGAGGCCTGTCGTAAACTTAGCCGACTGGAACAGACTGGCAAAAAGGCAAACCAATCAGCAAAAACAAAAATTGTTAGATAGTAATACAACAACACCGGCCATCACCGACAGCTCAATTAACAACAACACAATCACAAACAAACTATCAGAAGTATAATAATTTATTTGCTGCTGTTAGTTTGTATGTGGGTGGAGTATAGCAGACAAATACCAACGTCCGAAACTTAGCAGCCAAAGTTACAAACCCCCACACACCCCAGTACAAGCAGAAGAACCAGCTTCGCAAAAAAAGGCAACCCCCTGTTGTAAGACTAGCCCATTTTCTATGATAGTTTTTTAAGAACTAGATAAAGTACAAGTTAAGACTAGATAAGAACAAAGTTACAAAGTTAGTTATAAGAAAAGTACATTTTTAAGTAAAGTGCAAGTAAATTACAGTAAAGTGTAAGTAAAATAAAAGTTCTTGTCAGTACTATTTAAGTTCTTAAGTTAAGTCTTGTAGTTCTAAATAATTACTAGTGGGGTACAAAGATAAGATACAAGTTCAAGTGTCCTGTCAAGTTAATCTTTTAAAGTTCTCCCAATGACCTACAAGCAAAATAACACTCAGGATTGACGTAAGATCTCTTGTTATTTGTTAGAAACTATTGATTTCTTGTAAACTGCAGTTGTGTTACTTGATGAAGATGTAGAGCGTCAGATTAACTTGTGTGATTGAAATACTTTGTTTCCAAAGAGAGCATGTTGTAGTTAAACGTGAGAAATATTATTTTGACAAAAACTACTTTACTTATGCCTAAGCCTTTCTATCATAACAGAAGTCTGGCTAGCCACCGGCTAAACATCTTCGACCGCAACCCAACATATGCTTTTATAACTGTACATTACTTTCAACCAACATCATCCAATCACTTTCTAGTTCACCATTGAATGTAAAGTTTGTCTTATGACAGTCGCGTGTGTCGTACCATCCATCGCTCCTTTAGCCACTT
Organism: Conus ventricosus; assembly: GCA_018398815.1. Taxonomy (NCBI): domain Eukaryota; kingdom Metazoa; phylum Mollusca; class Gastropoda; order Neogastropoda; family Conidae; genus Conus; species Conus ventricosus. The sequence continues at coordinate 7,809 of JAFLJL010017822.1, read as the reverse complement.
CAGTTTCTAATCCTAAAGAAGTACGTCTTTTGGACGACAAGAATAAAGAGATCTGATGTGTCTGAGTAAAGGACTCATGCATCTGGTTACAGCGGTTTAAAGTAGTCCCGTACAGAAATACAACCATCAATAACATAGACAACACAAATACGGTTGAATCCGATAAACACTGGCTTGTCCAACTTAACATCCTTTTATCTTCATCAAATGCCAACTATGCTGTCGTTAAATCTTCTTAAGTCTTGATAGTTAGGTTATAATCAAACTTACATTGCTTGGATTCCTTTTTAACTAATTTAACATCTTTACGCTTGTGTTGGAATTTTCCATAGTTTTTACAAGCACTGTTGTTCATCAGTTTAAAGAGTCCCTTTTCTGTAAGCGTCAGTGGCTTGGTTCAAAGCACAGTATACTTCCTTGATGTAAGGTCTCATAAAAGGGCTCTAGTACAAAAGCAATGATACTCTTAACAGCTCATCGTTTCAGGTCCGTGGCTTAGGTAAAACTGTGTAACAGACTGTCAAGACAAACATACTTAGTTTTTGTGGCGAAGAGATGGGAACTAATTTAGGAGGCACTGTGGGGCCATCCTTTAAGCTTTTCCTGGGCGGGCCAGAGGAATAATTTCGTTGTGGATATCAAGAATTTCTTAGGATATTCTAAGTCCTACTTTCCAAGATTAGCCCTATAGATTATTAGGGCTGGAATCTGTGACAACAAACTTAATAATGATAATTAAGAATGAATAAGGAACATTTAGTGCGCTTAGATCTTAAACACAAGCCCTAAGCGGCTTACAAGCAATAAGCCCTAACACCACACACACACACACACACAGCGCACACTCACACACACACACACAGCACAGCCCCAACACACACACAAACACACACCCACACACACACACAACACACACACACACACACACACACACACACACACAAACACACACACACACGCACGACACCCACACACAGCGAAGGGAGCAGAAAAATATGTTTTGAAGAGAGTTTGTTTTTGAGGGAGGACTTGAAAGAAGAAAGACTGTTTTGAGTTTCGGAGTGCAGAAGGGGAGGATTGTTCTCAGCAGAAGTAGCCTGAAAAGTAAAAAGAACGATCACCAAGTGTTCTGGCCCGAAAAACGAGGATCTGCATAATGCGAGTGTCAGAGGAAGAGCGAAGCTGTCTGGAACGGAGATGAGGTCGACAGAAGTTAGAAGAGGTAAGATTGGAGGCCGAGGCCCATCCATGCTTGTAACAAGAGCAAAGAAAGTATTGTACTTGATGCGTTTTTCAACAGAAGCGAGTGGCAAATGATTTAAAAGCAAGGGGAGAAACATGAGAGGATTTCGGAGATTTCGAGACAAGGCGTAAGCAGCATTATAGTTGGACTTTCTGCAATTTTTGGCAAGAAGATTCTGTGGACACCATCAAGAAGAGAATAAAAGTAGTCAACCTGAAAGAATGAAAGCATAAAACCAGAGTTGTGGCTTCTTCAGACAGAAGGTGCGCACAGAACTGATTCGCCGAAGCTCCAAGTAACCCGGCAACAGTATTTGACATCATGAGGGCCTATATCATTGTAAAGTTTCTCATGGAAGTGGTTGAACTCATAGCCCATCCATTACGATGTTGGCGCTCTAAGTACATTAGATAGTTAGATGGTTTAGTTGGATCATAATTCCCTAAATATATGTTGTTTCGCTTTGCGCGTAAGGATGTGAGCCATGCAATACCTCCCCTCAGCCCATCTCCCAATCATCTGAAGAGGGGCAGAACAATAATAAGTCAATCTTGATGTTTGTAAGACTTAAGAAGCGTCCCAAGAAAGGCCGGCGCAGAGATGTAATTTGATAGTCAAAGCTGTAAAGTTACAAGCATGTATTCTGGTAATCTGAAAGACGTCTGCCAATAAACCCACGTCAGCCAATAGATACTGATCATAGATAAACACCCCATTGTTTCACAGTTGTAATTCGTCCAGCTATTCTGGCGTAATCATAGTCAGCTTCAGTTATGCTGTCTAGCCTCAAAAGACTAGAAAAGATAGCTCCTTTAGGAGAAGCGAGTCTTCATCAACCTATCCCATGAGTTCAAGTATTCATAATGATAAACTCCCTTTGGCGCAATAAAATGGATCAAAGTATTGTTTAGTTATTGGATAGACTTGATAGAGATCCAGCTAGTATTATCAAACTAGCCATCAGATGTTGGGCATAGTCATAGAAGGATAAACAGTCAAGAGTAAAAGTCATGTACTTTTCTGAAGGACTGTGCAATGCAAGTAACCCTCTTATATTCAGAAGTCACTCTTGCATGATGAAATGAGAATCGTAACCTCGAAGGTTATGAAAGAAGATAGGCAGTTTCCATGTCTTAGGTCAACCTTAAGTTGAAGATTACAATTGTTGTGTGCAGCCCCTCTGAACTTTCCAGTAATGTGATCGTGGTCTCTTACTGCGTTGCCTAATAATTCTCTGTTACATATCCAGCAGTGTGTAGATGAGTCATAGCGTTCTTGGTCTTCAGGAGTCATAACAATGCCTGAAAGATTTAGTTGGTTGGATAACTGATTGCGAAGTTGTTTCATCTGCTCTAAGAATTTACTAGCTGCATTAGTATCTCTGTAAATTTCTGGACGTGTGTGTGCCCCATCTGACCTAACAACAATAAACGCATAAGAACAGATCTGATGGTGGGTTAATAAGGTTGTTTTTTGTTCTTGTGTTGTGGGTCGTAGTACTGTGGCAAGATTGATTCAAAGTCAGCATAAACCACGTACGGGCTCATCTGCATTTTGTGTAAATTTTTAAAACTAACTTTAGACCCCGGTTTAGGTGTGAGGAGTTTGGTTTCACAGTCTACAAACTTTTACAATGAGTTCTATGACTGGCAGCTGCTTCTATAGTTGGGATTCTAACCAAACATCTTCTACAAAACTCTTTTTAGCATGATTCTTTGATGTAAAAACCCATAAGTCTGCTTATTGTTCTGATTAATACATAATGACTCTTTGTTCTATCTGCAAACAGGATCAAGTCTACATGTTTGTTAAGCGGTTCGCCTAAAGTAGGGGCGTTGGGAGAAACCCTTAGAGGAACTAGATCAGCTTCTACAGACCATGTGTATACGTTTTACAGTGATTGGTTTGTTTTGCTCTTCAAACTGAGATATGCTTTCTATACTTACTGGAAGGATATGTTATCAAAGTTCAGCTCTTGTTTGTATGCTTCATAATTGGAAACTCTTTCTGCTTCTTTAAACAGGGTGTAAATGCGCTAAAACGCACCACATAAAAACACATGTTGTCAGGATTTTTTATGTTTAAGACTGCTCGTTTAAAACTAACTCTTTGGGGAGGAAGGTAAGAATTGCGACTATAGGATAGAAACTTTGTTTGTCTCAATCTGATTTCAATGACTGTCCCTTCAGACCAGCCAGAACCCTTTACTTTGCTTCTCACTTGCATGGTTAAACTGTGTAAGCATATAACAGCCCAGCCAGAATTAAAGTCGCGATAGCTGATTACTTCTTTCTGTTTAGTTGAAACCCAAACTTCCATGTTACTATCATCGGGGGTTATATAATCAATCAGAACGGCCAACAACACTTTTGCTGGCGGCTCTGTCTGAAGAGACTCTGGGATTTAGAGATAGCATGTGCTACGCTTTCCTGAACGTTCAAGGGTTAATGATGTCCATGTCTACTTCACTAAACATATTGCTTAATTGTTTGCCACTACCTTTCACCAGTGTGCTGGCTGGCAGTTTTTTCAAACTCAGACACGCTTGTGAGGCTCATTTTTTAACTCAAATATTTACGTAAATCAAAAAATAAATGTATATAAAAGTAAGTAAAATACGCTTTTATTCTTCACCCAAGCGTTGCAACACGTCAAGACACGTTAACCTTACAATAACACCCGCTAATATTTTAGCTTTTTCTGAATCACTACAGTCAATGCTCATCACTTTGATTGCTTCGTCAAATAGTTCACTATGATCTTTTATTATATTGTCTACATCATTTTCAAACCCAGATTCACTAAAATCAATGTTTAAAACGCTTTCATTGTCTCGTTAAATAGTTCATTACACTTCTTTAAATCAGATACACTAAGTTCGGCAGCCATTTTTAAATCTAAAATAAATAAAAAAATAATTGTAAATTCAACTGTTATTTATAGTCTTTTCTAATTGTAAAACCCAATCTTAATTAAAGCGAATAGCTACTACTCCTTCCGGGCTGGTAGAAAAAGTCAGATTAACATCTTGAGAAGCTATATAATCAACTAATATGGCAAACAATTTTATGGCCTGTGGGGGCAAAAATCGGGTATTTCACTGATGGCCTTCTTCACGTTTGTTTGTATATTTATGTGATTAAAAAGATCAGTAATTGATTTTTCAAACCTACCCCTTAACTCTTTTCTATGAGCCTTCCAATTCAACTTGTGAAGTATAATAGTAAGCTTTCTAACTTCTTCTGGCTTCATTTTTAAACCAGAATAAAATTATAAATTAAAAAAAATTAATTAATTCTGTAAACCCTTAATTCTTATGTTCTCGGAGAGAATGTAAATATGTTTGTTCACGATCACCAAATCTTATCTAGCACGTAAGCCCCGTTTCAATTGTGTTAATAACGTCAATATTTAGAGGTTTTGAGGTGTTAATTTTGTTTAAAAACAGGTGTTAAAATTGGCTAAAACTGACATGTGATGGACGTGATTTAGATGTGAAAAGTGGGGTTTTCGTGCAAAATAACATGGGTGAGCTTGAACGAACTATTTACATTCTCTACTGGACCCCAAAGATCACGCACACTACAGTCTGGGTCAGTCTGTACCACAGCCTTACTCTGATGCTGGCTGAAATTTCCCTGTCTGTCGCCCACACTGCAGTGGCGAGTTTAACGTCTTGTCGGCCAGAGGCCCTAAAGGACATGCTGTCCCAGACCGCAGTCTGTAGCTGTGGTGGCAGGATGTCCGCTGGTCGTTGGCAGGAGTCTTGGGTTCGGTTCCAGCCAGGGGGTTCCAGTTCTGTTCTGGTTTTAGTTCCAGACTCCGCTGATCAGTTCCAGTCTCCCCAAAGAGGCGTCACTGCGTGCGGATTAGTCCATATACGCTACACCACATCCGCAAAGCTTTGAGACTACACTGCGCATGATTTCAAGCTGATGGATCAATGAATTCATGACTGAGAGGAGAGAGACTGAAGACGAGGGTCTCGTGCTACTACCACTTAGCAGATGTCTGACCTACAGCATTGGCCCAACGTTGCTGGTCAGACTTTTGAGTGCCTGCCTGACATTGGTTGTGCGATTATGATCATTGTATGCATGCGTGCGTGCGTGTGCGTGGGGTGTGTGTGTGTGTGTGTGTGTGTTTTGTGTGTGTGTGTGTGTGTGTGTGTGTGTGTGTGTGTGTAATGAGAGTACACGTGTGTGTGTGTGTGTGTGTGTGTGTGTGTGTGTGCGTGCGTGCGTGCGTGCGTGCGTGCGTGCGTGCGTGCGTGTGTGTGTGTGTGCTGGTGTCCAGCACTTGGTTCTGGTTCCCTGTGAACTGGTGTCCACACTACGCTGTTGGTCGGCCGACTTGGGCGTCCGTACTCTCCGCCTCTTTTCTCTCCTCCCCCTCCCCCCTCCCCCCCCCTACGGGCCATTGTCAGGGCTACTAGCAGGTCCTGTTCACCCTCGGGTAGCCATGGTCCTGTGCCGCGTGAAGCCGCCTCAGAGAGGGAGCAGGACGACAGTCGCTGGAGCGCTGCACGTGTCCCTTCCATGGTCTTCGCTGACTACGGTCGACAGGGCAATTTTCATTTTTCAGCCCAACCCTGAGAGGGGTGCCCATCACGCCGAGCCGAAAACAAGGTTTGCTAGGCCATGATAATCACATGGTTTGCGGGCCACGATAATCACATGGTTTGCTAGGCCATGGTTAATCATATGGTTTGCTAGGCTATGGTAATCATATGGTTTTGCTAGGCCATGGTAATCATAAGTTTGTTTAGGCCATGATAATCACATGGTTTGCTAGGCTAGGCCATGGTAATCACATGGTTTGCTAGGTCATGGTAATCATATGGTTTACTAGGCCATGGTAATCATAGGGTTTGTTAGGTCATGGTAATCATATGGTTTGCTAGGCCATGGTAATCATATTATGGCTTGCTAGGCCATGGTAATCATAGGGTTTGCTAGGCCATGGTAATCACGTGGTTTGTTAGGTCATGGTAATCATATGGTTTGCTAGGCCATGGTAATCATAGGTTTGTTAGGCCATGGTAATCATATGGTTTGTTAGGCCATGGTAATCATATGGTGTGTTAGGCCATGGTAATCATAGGGTTTGTTAGGCCATGGTAATCATAGGTTTGTTAGGCCATGGTAATCACATGGTGTGTTAGGCCATGGTAATCATAGGGTTTGTTAGGCCATGGTAATCATAGGGTTTGTTAGGCCATGGTAATCATAGGGTTTGTTAGGCCATGGTAATCATAGGGTCTGTTAGGCCATGGTAATCATAGGGTTTGTTAGGCCATGGTAATCATAGGGTTTGTTAGGCCATGGTAATCATAGGGTTTGTTAGGCCATGGTAATCATAGGGTTTGTTAGGCCATGGTAATCATAGGGTTTGTTAGGCCATGGTAATCATATGGTTTGTTAGGCCATGGTAATCATAGGGTTTGTTAGGCCATGGTAATCATAGGGTTTGTTAGGCCATGGTAATCATAGGGTTTGTTAGGCCATGGTAATCATAGGGTCTGTTAGGCCATGGTAATCATAGGGTCTGTTAGGCCATGGTAATCATAGGGTGTGTTAGGCCATGGTAATCATAGGGTGTGTTAGGCCATGGTAATCATAGGGTGTGTTAGGCCATGGTAATCATAGGGTGTGTTAGGCCATGGTAATCATAGGGTTTGTAAGGCCATGGTAATCATAGGGTGTGTTAGGCCATGGTAATCAATAGGGTGTGTTAGGCCATGGTAATCATAGGGTGTGTTAGGCCATGGTAATCATAGGGTGTGTTAGGCCATGTTAATCATGGGTGTGTTAGGCCATGGTAATCATAGGGTGTGTTAGGGCCATTGGTAATCATAGGGTGTGTTAGGCCATGGTAATCATAGGGTGTGTTAGGCCATGGTATTCATAGGGTGTGTTAGGCCATGGTAATCATAGGGTGTGTTAGGCCATTTGTAATCATAGGGTGTGTTAGGCCATGGTAATCATAGGGTGTGTTAGGCCATGGTAATCATAGGGTGTGTTAGGCCATGGTAATCATAGGGTGTGTTAGGCCATGGTAATCATAGGGTGTGTTAGGCCATGGTAATCACAGTCAGGCAGCGCTCTGTTGTCGACCACCTTACATCTCCAGGCAAGGTAGGGTAAGGTAAGGTAAGGTAAGGTAAGGTAAGGTAAGGTAAGGTATGGTAAGGTAAGGTAAGGTGAGGTAAGGTAAGATAAGGTAAGGTGAGGTGAGGTAAGGTAAGGTGAGGTGAGGTAAGGTAAGGTGAGGTGAGGTAAGGTGAGGTGAGGTGAGGTGAGGTGAGGTGAGGTGAGGTGAGGTAAGGTAAGGTAAGGTAAGGTAAGGTTGCCTATAGCGCAGCCGACCGCAAAGGGCCATATCAGGGCTGTTACCACACTGAAGTCAACTCACAAGTCATTCATTCAAACAACCCTTTATAATACACCTTTTGAAAACGCACCAGAAATTTAGTTTAAAATCTATCCTCCATAAAAAATGTTAATCTCTTTCAGGAATTCAAAGAACGCATCAGGTGGAAGTGTTCCGAACAAGGTTTCCTTAGA
>JAFLJL010017820.1:79497-96048 GCA_018398815.1 Conus ventricosus | reverse complement strand
ACACACGAGCGCACCACGCGCACACACACTACACACACACACACACACACACACACAACACACACACACACACACCACACACACACACATACACACACACACACACACACACACACATACACACACACACACACACACACACACACACCACACACACACACATACATGCACTCACCACGCGACAAGAAACGCACATATACCTATACACACACTTCCTTCAATCCTTCTTTATTCATTCATTCATTCATTCACATATTCGCTTTGTCTATAAAAACCCATCAGAAACTACTGATTGGCAGGACAGATTCAATGCATTAATGGATGAATTAACCATTCTAAGTTATGATACAATTATATTAGGAGATTTTAACATTGATCTATTAAAAACTAAATCAAAGTGGTATCAAAACTATATATCACATAACTTAGAACAACTAATCGATAGACCAACACGCATAACTGAAAATTCCGCTACTCTAATAGATCATATTTACACAAATGCAAAACAATTCATTATCGAACTTTGTTCCCCTCCCTATGGCTGCAGTGATCACAACCCAATTTGCCTTACTTGGTTCAAAAACCGTGTAAAAATTCCAAAAGTAGGTCATAAAGTTATTTACTACAGGAGCTTTAGAAACTTTAAAGAAGATGATTTCCTTACTGACCTTTCTGAAGCACAATTTGACCTCATCTATCAAATCAGAGATCCAAATAAAGCAGCTGAATTTTGGATTGACACTTTTACCTCCGTATATAATAAACACGCCCCTTTTATAAAGAAAAGGATTAAACAGGAACCAAAACCTCCATGGATAACTAAAGAAATTGATACAGAAAGTAATAAAAGAAATCATTTGAGTAATTTCGGAACAAATGAAGAATTCAGAAAACAAAGAAATAAAGTGACGTCATTAAAACGGAAATCGAAACGTACTTTCTTTAGAACAATGTTAACTTCTACCAAAGATACCAGGCAAATTTGGAAAGCAATTAACATATTAACCAATAAACACGTGTCAAAAAGTCAACAAATGAGCTCAGACATATCTGCAGATCAACTAAATAATCATTTTGCAACCATAGCAGATAGAATCATATTAAATGATAGGTCTAGTGAAAATGACCTCAATTATTTAGAACAATACATCCATTCTAAGGATATTCGTGTTCCATTTAGTCTGAAACCCATGACCGTTTTAGATGTTAGTAAAGCCTTGTCTACTTCAACCCAATCAAATACTCGTGATTTAGATGGTATCGAGACAAAAATACTTAAGTTGTCATGTCCTATTATCACAGACACTTTGACATACTTATACAATTTATGCATAGATAAACAAACTTTTCCTCTAAAATTTAAGGAAGCTAAAGTTATTCCTTTGTATAAAACCGGGATTCTTCAAACCCATCAAATTACAGACCGATATCCATTTTATCAGCCATTGCAAAAACCGATCGAAAAACATATGCATAAGTCTCTGTATTCGTATTTCGCTGATAACAAACTTCTCCACGAAAGTCAGTCGGGCTTTCGAAAAACATCATTCTTGCCACACAGCCCTCATACAGCTTATCGACAGTCTTCTTTGCAGCATAAACGAGAATAAATTTGCAGGTATTCTCTTCGTAGACTTTGAAAAAGCTTTTGATGTCATCAACCATTCTTTGTTGTGCCATAAACTTGAACTTTACAAACTGACTCCAGAATTCATAAGTCTTATTACATCTTTTTTATCTGACCGGAAACAATTAGTAGCTGTAGCTGTTTTTCTCTTTTTTTTTCTTTCTTAATTACACCGTCACACACACACACACACACACACACACACACACACACACACACACACACACACACACACACACACACACACACACACACACACACACACACACACACACACACACACACACAACACACACACACACACACACACTCTCTCTCTTAATTACACCGTACACACACACACACACACACACACACACACAACAGCCAACCTTCCAATCAGACGAAGGCTTGTTTTCCACACACACACACGCAAAAAAAAAAAAAATCTGCAACGTTTCGGTCAAGGCCTTGCTGTTAAGGTCAAGGCCTTGCTTAAGGTCAAGGCCTTGCTGTTAAGGTCAAGGCCTTGCTGTTAAGGTCAAGGCCTTGCTGTTAAGGTCAAGGCGAACTTCGGCGCTCCTCGCTCCCTTTTCTCTTGTCTGCATGTCTGTCTCTGTCTCACAGAGGGAAAAAAATTTTTTTTTTTTTATAAAGCCTAAAAAAACCCAAAAAACCTTCTCAAACCCCGAAAAAGGGGAGAGAGAGAAAAAGAGAGAGAAAAGAGAGAGGAGAGAGAGGGGGAGAGAGAGAGAGACAGACAACGAAAAGACACAGACAGAACAGACAAGACAGAGAAAAAGAGAAAACAAGAGAGAGAGAGAGAGAGAAGAGAGAAAAGAGAGAGAGAAGAGAGAGGAGAAAAGAAGAGAGAAAAGAGACGGCGAAAGAGCAAAGCGAGCGAGGGGCGCCTCGGTTATCAAAGGAAAAAACCTGCGAAAAAACGAAACGCACACAGGAAAAAAAAAATTTGGTGATCGTCCCCTTATTTTTTCTCTCTCTCTCTCTCTCTCTCTCCTCTCCCTCTTTTCTCTCTCTCCCTCCCCCTCTCTCTCTCTCTGTCTCTTTTTTCTCTCTGCTCTGTCCTGCCCTCTGTCTCTCTTCCTCTCTCTCTCCCCTCTCTCTCCCCTCTCTCTCTCTCCTCTCTCTCTCTCTATCTCTCCTCTCCCCCCATTTTCTCCCCCCTTTTTTTTCTCTTCCTCCCCCCCGCCCTTGGGTAAAAGGCTAGTGTGGGGTTAGGCCGGATTTCATCCATCCAAAACCCCCCCACCCCACCACCCCATTTGTCAGAAAAGAAACACAGAGAAAACCCAAAAAAGTGGAGCAGCCCGTTCGTGTGACTCTGAAAAAAACCAAAACTATAAGTACATTTTTCACAGGGCAGGGTCATGTCTTTTTTGTCAGGTTTTTGGGTCTGAAAATCAGGGGTTCATTTGCCCACAGTTTGACATGTTAAATTTTTTTTTTGTTTTTTGTTTCCCTTTTTTGTTTTTTTTTGTTTCATTTTTGATCTAGGGGAAAATCTTTCGTTCCTTTAAGCACGTGTTATCAGCAGTTTTGCGAAAGCACAACACGAATGTGCCCCGTACCCCAAGACCCTCCCCCACCCCCCCCCCAAACCCCATTTCCCCCTGCCAGCCCCCCCCCCCAACCCCACCCCACCCCTCCCACCCAATTTGGGAAAACGAATACTGCCCTGACTTTGACGTTTTTTTTGGCATTGGGGGGGGTTGGGAAAACAGTGGTGGGCCGCTACGGCCACCCATTTCCCCTGCTGTGTCGGGGCTTTTGCTGTGGGGGAAAGTTGTGAACTTTGGGGTGTCCCCATCAAGGGCCCAATCATTTTTTGCGTGGGGGTTTTTTGCTACAAAGGGGAATAAAACCAACCCCAAAAAAGAAAAAAAACAGAAATCTTAAACGAAACGTATTTTAAAGACATAGGGAAAACATATACGAAAAACCCGGTTGAAAACCCCTTTTAAAAAAGGTGTGGGGTGGGGTGTGTTTTGTGTGTGTTGTGGTGTTGTGTGTGGTTTTGGTTGTGTGTGTGGGTGTGTGGTTTGTGTGCGTGTGTGTGCTGCGTGGGGCCCTGCGTCCCGGGCATGCGTGCGTGTGTGCTGCAGTGTGCGTGCGGGGGTGCGCGCGCGCGCGCGTGCGCGCGCCCCGTGCGCGCGCGCGTGTGGTGTGTTTTAATGTGTGTGTGTGTTGTCTGGGTCCCTCGCGCGCGGGGTGTGTAGTGTTTGTGTGTGTGTTTTTGTGTGTGTGTTGTGTGTGTGTGTGTGTGTGGGGTGTGTGGGGTGTGAAAAAGAGAAGAGAGAGAAAAGAGAGAGAAGAGAGAGAGTGTGTGTGTGGTTTTTTGTGTGTGTGGGGGGTGTGGGTGGGGTGGGGTGTGTGTGTGGTGTGTGGGGTTGTGTGTGTGTTGTGGGTGGGTGGGGGTGGGGCTTGCGTGCCTCCGTGTCTGTCCCGGGTTTCGTCGTGTATTTTGCGTGTGTGTTTGCTTGCATCGCGCGCGCTTTGTATGTTTTGTTTGGTGTGTGTGGGGCGTGTGTGTGTGTGTCCTTTTTGTGGTGGGGGGGTTTTGGGGGGGGGGTGGGTGGGGGGGTGTGTGTTGTGTGTGTGTGTTTTGGGGGGTGCGCGCGTGTGTGTGTTGGTGGGTGTGTGGGTTTTTGGGGTGGTGGGGGCGGGTGGGGTTCGTTCGTTTTTTTAAATTTAAAGTCACCCCCCCCTTTACAGTGATCTTAACAAAAACAAGAGAAAAAACGAACGGCAAACAAAGACAAAAAACAAAAAGAAAATGAAAAAGGGGGTGGGTGTATGGTGTTTTCGTGTATGTGGGGGGTTCGGTGAAATTTTTTTGTCGTGTATGTTTGGGGGTGGGGTTTGGGGGCATAAATCATGTTTTTTTTAAAAATGTCTTTAAAAATGTATGGAAGGGGAGGTATGTAGAAAGGGAAACCCCATAAAAGGTCTTTTTAAATTAATGAGATACCAATATTTTGACCATCACTTTAAAAACCCCATTCAATCAAACCAGCATATCGGTAAACTATTTTTAAGCCTGGATTCAGGTCTGAAAAATTTTAAAAAGAAAAAAAACTTTTTTAAAACCTTTGACATAATAAAAAAAGGGGAATTAAAACAAATAACCGAGAATCAAAGTAAAGTCCAATTTGGACTTTTAAAACAATTGCCCAACAGCTTTATACCCTTTTCCGTTTTCTTTCCCAAAAAAATGCCCCAAAAAAATTGGGTGTTTGGGAGGGGTTTCAAATTTAATAATCAAGTAGGTAAATATTTTTAGTTTTTCTGCAAAAAAGATAAAAGGAATGGAGAAAATTTTGGCCACAAATGCTAATGCCCTTTTTTCCCAATATTTTGTTTTGAAATTCCCAAGCCTGATTTCAAAAGATCAGACTCTTAAAAAATTCCGTTTCCTTTAAAAGAATTTTCCCCCGGTTTTATATTTAGAACTTCTTAAAAAATTTTTCCCCCGGGTTGTCCTTTTTTATGTTTGGACACCCCTTTTTGTCTTCGTATCACCGAATCCCATGAGCTTTACCCCAAAAGGCTAAATTTTCCCTACAAGGAAAAGGAATTCCCATTTTGTAAAGCTCTTTTTCCCTTTTCTGCAAATAAAATTTTTGGCTAACCAATCAACCCTTTCATTTTCTGCTAAAAACCCAATGGGGAATCCAACAAAAGCCCAAAAGAAGAACCACGTAAAGAAAAAAAAAGAATTAAATGGCATATCTCCCGATATCAAATTCCCCCTCTCACCTGTATAAAAATATTTTTAAAATTTTTAAGACAGATTTGGAATCCCTGTGTTTTTTTGGGGGTGTGTTTGGGGGTGTGTGGTGGTGCGTTCGTGCGTGCGTGCGTGCGTGCGGCGTGCGTGCGTGCTGCTGTGGTGTGTTTTTGGGGGTGTGTGTGGGTGTGTGTGTGTGTGTGTGGTGTGTGTGTGTGTGTAACGGGGTTAAATTAAGAAAGAAAAAAAAAAAGAAAAACCCAAAAAAAGAAAAAGGGGGGAAGAAAGATATAAATAAAAAGAAAAATGGAATTTTTGTGTTTGGTGGTGCATTTTTGGCCGTTTAAAATTTTTTACGGTGGGGAATTTAAAAAAGGGGAAAAAGAAAAATGGATGTGTTGGTTTTTTGTGGGGCTTTTGGGGGGGGTTAAATATTTACGGTGGAAAAAAAAAGGAAAAAAAAGAAAAATGGATGTGTGGGGGGTTTTGTGGGGCAATTTTTTTTTTCCCCCTTCATATTTTACGGGCAAAATTTAAAAAAGGGGAAAAAGAAAAATGGGTTTTGTGTGTTTTTTGTGTGCATTTTTGTCCGTTTAACCCTATTTTAAAGGGGGGGAATTAAAAAGGAGAAAAAGAAAAATGGAAGGTTTTTTTTGTGTGTGCATTTTTGTCCGGTTTTTCAATATTTTTCAGGGAATTAAAAAGGAAAAAAAAGAAAAATGGATGTGTGTGTTTGTGTTGCAAAATTTTTTTCCGTTACATATTTTACGGGGAAATTTAAAAAGGAAAAAAAAAAAGGGTGTGTGTGGTTTTTGTGTGCATTTTTCCTTTCCCTATTTTACGGTGGGAATTAAAAAAAAGAAAAAGAAAAATGGATGTGGGGTGTTTTGGGGGGGTGCATTTTTGCCCCTTTTTCATATTTTTTCGGTGGAATTAAAAAAGGGAAAAAAAAAAAATGATTTTGGTTTTTTGTGTGTGTGTCATGAGTCGGGGAAAGGTTTTCGGGGATTTAGGCAAAATAAGGGGAGTTGCTGTTTTTGAAGCACGTTCCGGGGTTTCCCAAATGGGCGAATTTTAGGCATCACCAGGGGGGGAAAACCCCCAAATCGTATACTGAAGGGGGGGAAGTGGGGAAGTGTTTCGCATGTCCGAGGGGGAAATGACAAGAGGTTTTGGGGACCTGGGCCCAAACCGGGTAGGAAAAGTGGCCACTTTGGGGCACTGGGTATTACGGGCTCTCCCGGGGCCTGAAAGGGAAAGGGGAAACGTGTCAAAACCGTCCCCGGGGAGGTGAAACCCTCCCGCCTGCCGGGAGAGTACAGCGAAACCCTTCCCCCCCCCTGGGTTTTGAGGAAAGGGGAAGGAAGGCGCGGCCTATCGAGGGGGTTTTTTCGCCTTGTTTTCTAAGAGGTAGTAAATACTTTTAAGCCCTTTATAAAGGGGGTTAAAAGAGGTCGAGGCGTTAGGTTTTTAATGGGTTTGCTTGGGGGAAAACGAACAAGAGTTTTTAATAGGAGGGTTTTGCCCTTAACCCCCTGGGGGCCCAAATTTTTTTTTTTGGCGCTAGCAGCTGGGTGGTGTTTATGGTAGGTACAAAGGGTTCCCTTGGGGGGAAAAAAAATTAAATTGGGATTTATTTTGGGACAAATCGGGGTGATTGGTGTGTTTTCCATTGAAATTTCCCTTGGGGGGTTTTGAGCCCGTTAAACTCGGGGCCTCTCTTGTTTGAGAATGAATATAAGGGGCTTTGGAAAAAAAAAGGAAGGGTGTGGGCTCACTTTAAAGGAAAATGAACTCCCCCCGTCCCTTGGGTGGGGCTCAAGAAAATTTTAGCGTGAACAGAGGTTTTGCCCCGAACCCTTTCGGTGCACCAGGAAAAGACCAAACCGAGTTGGCTTTAAAAAATGCCCCCAGGGGGGGGGTTACAAAAACCGGGTTTTCTGTCACCGGGGGGTGGTCATTCATGCACGGTACATCACTGGACAAAAACCGAGGGGGCAGTGTCATGCACAGAGTTACAACACAGGACAGACCGAGGTGGTCATGTTGCACAGAGTTACATAAAAGGACAGCCCCGAGGGGGTCGTGTCAGAAAATTTTCATCACAGGACAGACTAGGGGGTCAGTTCTCACAGAGTTACATACAGGACGAACGAGGTGGTCAGTGTCGCACGAGTTACATAAAGGGACAGACCGAGGTGGTCAGTGTTTTATGCACAAGTTAATACGGGACAGCACGGGTGGTCAGTGTTATGCACGAGTACATCCGGACAGACACGAGGTGGTCGTGTCTTGCACAGATTTTAAATCACTGAAACACGAGGGGGTCAGTGTCATCAAGATTTACACACTGGACGCAAGGTGGTCAGTGTCATGCACGAGTTCACAGGACAGACCAGGGGTCGTGTAAAAGCACAGGTTACTTCACGGGACAGCACGAGGGGGTCAGTGTCATGCACAGAGTTACAACAGGGGGGGGGAAACAAAGGTGGTCAGTGTCATGCCAGGTTACATAAAGGACAACCGAGGTGGCAGTGTCTGCACAGTTTTTACATCACGGGCAGCATTTTGGTCAGTGTCTTGCACAGATTTAAATCACGGACAACACGGTGCAAGTCTATCATGAAACGAAACAGAAGGGTAAACTGTCTTAAGACAGCATCAACAACAACCAACACCAAAAAAACCCTGATCGGGGAACTGTTTACAGTTCATGATGTTGACAGATTTTTAGTGTGCACACCGCACCGCACGCACAACACACACCCCCAAAACACACCACCACCCACACAACACACCCCGCACCGACGCACGCACACACACACCACACACACACACACACACCACACATACCCCACCCACACACACACACCCCACACACACACACAACACACTAAACCACACACACACACACACACAACCCCCAAAACGCAAAAAACACAACACAGCAAAACCCCCGCCAACTCTGCAACGAAATGCCCCACATTTGGGAAGAGGGGGTCCCCCCAAAAAGGGCTTTTTTTTTTTTTCCCTCGTGAGGAACGGGTAGAAGGGCGCCGAGGGCGAGCTCAACCACCAAACCACAGTGACGGCCCTGGCGTTTAAAGGCTAGACGAGCCCATCCTTTGGACAGTCTTTCTCTTGGGTGCTCGGTGTGGTGACGGCACAGTAACTTTTCCCCAAAAAAACCTTTGAGCCACCACGGGTCTCTTCTGTGAGGCCCGAAAAGTTTGCACCACCACGACTGCCTAAATGGAGTTGTCTAGAAAAAAAAAAAAAAAAAATCTGGGAACGTTTCGGTCAAGGGGCCTTTCTGTTAAAGGGCAAGGCCTTGCTGTTAAGTCAAGGCGAACTTCGGCGCTTCTCGTGCCTTTCCTTGTCTGCTTCGTCTCTGTCTCTACAGATGAAAAAAATTTTTTTATGGGTTTTTTTTGTAAAAAATCAATAAAACCAAAAAAACCCGCTCTATCCAAGATGTGATGAGAGAGATGATGAGATAGAGATGCTGGATCTTTCTTTTCCCAAAGGGGAAGAAAGCAAAAACATGCTTTTTTTCTCCGGCCCTTGCCCCCGTTAAGGGCTAAGTTGACCGACTAAGACTTACAAAAATTTTTAAAAAACACACAACTTCACAAATTTTTTTAATTAAAATTCATTTGAGGTGTAGATGACTTTAAAAGGAAAAAAGAAACGATTGAAACAACAAACAAAAATAAAGAAATTGATTACTAAGAAGAAAAGAATCAGCACACACAGATATGGAACAAGCGATCCTCCTATCGAAGGGGGGAGAGAGAGAGAGAGAGAGAGAGAGAGGAGAGAGAGAGAGAGAGAGAGAGAGAGAGAGAGAGAGAGAGAGAGGAGGAGAGAGAGAGAGAGAGAGACGACGACGAAAGAGCGATCGAGCGAGCGCGCTCGATATCAAAGGTAAATAACTGCGAGAAAACGCACGTATACGAGGAAAACACAAAAATCGGTGATCGTCCCCTTAACTCTCTCTCTCTCTCTCTCTCTCCTCTCTCTCTCTCTCTCTCTCTCTCTCTCTCTCCTCTCTCTCTCCTCTTCTTGGGTCAAGGTTAGTGTGTAGGGTAGGCCTGATTTCATCCATCCTAACCCCCACCCCACCACCCCTCTGTCAGAAAAAGAAACACAGAGCAAAGAAGAAAGTGGAGCAGTCGTGTTTGTGACTCTGTACAACAGATCTATAAGTAGCATTGTCACAGGGCATGTCATGTCATTCATGTCACGTATTTGGTATGAGAATCAGCGTTCATAACACAGTTTGACATGCTATTTTTGTGTTGATGTTGTTTGCTAACCCCCACCCACCACCCCCTCTGTCACGGCCCTCCTGAACCTTCCTGCCTCCAACGTATATGCATACACTGATCACTTGACGGTCTGTGTTGTTCTGATCCTCTAAGTGTCTGTTACCCCCCCCTCCTCTCTTTCTGCCCCCCCCCCCCCCCCCCCCACCCCCACCCACCACCCCACAGATAAACAACGTCGACATGTGAGAGAGGGCATGTTTGCATGGAACTGTTCGATCAGATTTCTTGACTGCGGCACCCGTGTGCTGGTTGTTGTTGTTGTTATAGTTGAGTTAGAGGAAATCTTTCGTTCCTTTAAGCGTTGTGTGGATCAGCAGTTTTGCGAAAGCACTACACGAATGTGTCCGTAGTCCGAAGATCCTCCCCCCCCCCCCCCCCCCCTCCCCCACCCCCCCCCCACTCCCCACCACGCCCAAATCGGAACGAATACTGAACCTTGACATTGACGTTGTCCTTGGCATGGTGGGGTTGTGATAGTGGTGTGCCGATCTACGGCCATATTTCTCTGATGTTCTGCTAGATGAATAGAAAGAAAAGCCAAACAAACAATCAAACAAACAGAAATCTTAGAGAACCAACCACGGGCCAGACTCAGGATGAAAACAGTATCAACACTGGCAGCCAGTGATGGAAAAAGGTGTCAACACAGGACAGACACGAGGTGGTCAGTGTCATGCACAGAGATACCTTCACAGGACAGACACTACGGTGGTCAGTGTCATGCACAGAGTTACATCACTGGACAGAACAACGAGGTGGTCAGTGTCATGCACAAGTTACAACACAGACAGGACCACTAGGTGTCAGTGTCATGCACAGAGTTACATCACAGAGACAGACCCGAGGTGGTAGTGTCATGCACAGAGTTACATCACAGGACAACAGGAGTGTACAAGTCATGCACAGATTTACCTCACCACAAGGACAGACAACGAGGTGGTCAGTGTCATGCACAGAGTTAACATCACAGGACAGACACGAGGTGGTCTAGAGTTAAGCACAGAGTTACATCACTGTGCCAGACAACGAGGTGGGTCAGTGATATGCACAGATTACATCACAGGACAGACACAGGTGGTCAGTGTCATGCACAAGTTACATCACTGACAGACACTAGGTGGTCAGTTTCATGCACAGAGTTACAACACTGGAACAGACACAGTGGTCATGTCATGCACAGAGTAACATCACTGGACAACCGAGGTGGTCAGTGTCATGCACAGAGTTACTTCACTGGACAGGACCACGAGGTGGTCAAGTGTCATGGCACAATTACATCACAGGACAGAACACGAGGTGTTCGTTGTCAAGCACAAGTTTACATCCACTGACAGACACGAGTGTCGTGTCATGCACAGAGTTACATGCACTGGGACAGAACAAAGGTGGTCAGTGGTCCAATGCACAGATTACATCACAGGGACCGACACTGGGGCACCATCCCTATCATGAAACAGAAACAGCAAGGTAAAACTGTCTTAAGACAGCATCAACAACAACAGCAACAACAACACCAAAACCTGATCTGGAAACTGTTTAACATTTTCAAGATGTTGACAGATATTAGTGTGCCCAACACCACACGCACGCACACACAACACACACCACACACACACACACACACACCACACACACAACACGCACACCACACGCAACACGCACGCACACACACCCACTACACACACACACACACACACACACACATACACACACACACACACACACACACACACACACACACACAGCACACACAACACACACACACACACACACACACCACAACACACAACGCAAAACAACACAACACAGCACAACACAGCCCAGCCAACTCTCTGCAACGAAAATGCCCAGGAACACATGGGAAAGTAGTGGTACCCCTGAAAAGGGCTTTTTTTTTTTTTTTTCCTTTTTTCCTCTCGTGAGGAGACTGGTAAGAAGGGCTGCCGACGGCGTGCGTCTAACCACCAAAACCCGTAACAAGTGTACGGCCCCTGGCGTTTCATCAAAGCGTAGACGACGTCCAAGCCGTGACAGTCTTTCTCTTGGCGTGCTCGGGAGTAGGTGACGGCTCACGGAAAACGCTTCTCCAAAAACACTTTGAGCACACCACGGGTCCTCTTCGTAGATGAGCCTGAAATACGTAATGACACGCACCACGACGTGCCTGATGAGGATGTTTGTCTAAGAAAAAAGAAAAAAAAAAAAATCTGCAACGTTTCGGACAAGGCCTTGCTGTTAAGGTCAAGGCATGCTGTTAAAGGTCAAGGCGAACTCGGCGCTTCTCGCTGGGCCTTTCTCTTGTCTGCAGTCTGTCTCTGTCTCTACAGATGAAAAACATTAATTTTTAGGGTTTTTTTGTAAAACATACTCAATAAAGCCAAAAACCTGCTCTATCCAGAGATGATGATGGGATTGAAGATGAATGATGATGGATGATGATGATCTGAATGATCTTTCTTACCAAGGGTAACAGATAAGGTAACAAACACAATGCTTTTTTTTCATCCCGCCGCCTTGCCCCGTTAAAGGGACTAATATGACTAGCGACTAAGACTTACAAACTTTGAAACAAACACACATATCTTTCACAACCATTTTTTTAATTAACATTACCTTTGAGGTGTAGATGACTAAAAGGAAAAAAGAAACGATTGGAAACAACAAACCAAAAATAAAGAAATTGATTACTAAGAAGAAAAGAATCAGCACACACAGATATGGAACGTTATCCTCCAATCCGGAAGGGGTGGGAGAGAGAGAGAGAGAGAGAGAGAGAGAAAGAGAGAGAGAGAGAGAAGAAAGAGAGAGAGAGAGAGTGAGAGATAGAGAGAGAGAGAGAGGAGAGAGAGAGAGAGAGAGACACGACGACGAAAGAGCGATCGAGCGAGCGCGCTCGATATCAAAGGTAAATAACTGCGAGAAAACGCACGTATACGAGGAAACACAAAAATCGTATCGTCCCCCTTAACTCTCTCTCTTCATCTCTCTCCTCACTCTCATCACACTCTCTCTCTCCTCTCCTCTCCCACTCTCCTCTCTCTCTCCTCTCTCTCTCTCTCTCCATAGGGTCAAGATTTGTGGGGTGTAGGGTTGGACCTGATTTCATCATCATCCTAACCCCCACCCCAACAACCCCCTCCTGTTCAGTAAAGAAACACAGGGCAAAGAAGAAAGTTGGAGCAGTCGTGTCGTGTGACACTGTACAACAGAACTTGAAAGCCGCATTGTCACAGGCAAAGTCATGTCATTCATAGTCACGTATTTTGATATGAGAAACACGTTCCATTTTGCACACAGAAAGAAAAAAAAATATGCTATTTTGGTGTTGATGTTGTTTGCTAACCCCCACTCCACCACCCCCTCTGTCACGGCCCTCCCTGAACCTTCCCTCCCTCCAACAATAGGCAATACACCTGCTCACTTGACGTTCTGTGTTGTTCTGATCCTCTTTAACGGTACACCTGGTGTCCTGTTACCACCCCCCTCCCTTCTTCCTGCCCCCCCCAATAAAAAAAAAAAAAAAAAAAAAAAACGCACGCACAGATAAGTACAAGTTTGAGACATGTGAGAGAGGCATGTTATGCAGAACGTGTTCGATCAGATTTCTTGACTGGCGGCATCCTGTCTGTGCTGGTGTTGTTGATTGTTGTTGTTTGTTGTTGATTTTGTTGTTGTTGATGTTGTTGTTGTTGTTGTTGTTGTTGTTTTTTAGTAGTAGTTGTATCAGTTGTTTGTATGTTGTTTTCAGTTTGATCTAGAGGAAATCTTTCGTTACCCTTAAGCGTTGATGTGGATCAGCATTTTTGCGAAGCACCTACAACAAATGTGTCCGTAGTCACGAAGGATCCTCCTCCACCCCCCCCCCCCCCCCATCTCCCCAACCACCCCCAAATCGGAACGAATACTGCACCTTGACATGACGTTGTCCTTGGCATTTGTTGGGGTTGTGACCAGTGGTGTGCCTATCTAACGCCAATCATTTCTCTGAATGTGTCTGCTACGATTGAATAAAGAAAAAGCCCCCAAAGCAAACAATCAAACAAAACAGAAATCTTCAAACGAAAGGTGCAATCTAGATATAGGAAAACATAACGTTAACGACAAAACTATGATTTAATAAGGTCTGTGAGTGTGTGTGTGTGTTGTGTGTGTGGTGTGTGTGTGAGTGTGTGTGGTGTGTGTTGAGAGTGTGATGTGTGTGTGTTGAGTGTGTGTGGTGTGTGGTGTGTGTGTGTGAGTGTGTGTGTGTGTTGACGTGCATGCGTTGCCTACTGCCCTGTGAGCGCGCTCGTGTAGTGAGAAACAGAACTCTTCAACAAAAGGTATAAGCAATGATATATGAAAACATAAACGTCAATGACGAAAACTTTGTTTAAAAGGTGTGTGTGTGTGTGGTGTGCGCGCGCCCTGCGTGCTTGCGTGCTTACGAGCCTGTGATCCGCGCTCGTGGTGTGAGTGGAGTGTGTGTGTTACTGTGGTTTGTGTGTGTAGTGTTGTGTGTGTGTGTGTGAGTGTGTGTGTTGGTTAATTTGGTGTGTGAGTGTGTGTGTGTGTGTGTGTGTGTTTGTGTGTGTTGAGTGTGGTTCGTCCGTTGATAAATTGTACGGTGTAATTTAAAAAAAAGGAGAAAAGTAAAGAAAGAAAGGAAGGAAAGAAAGAAAGAAAAAAATAAAAACCCCCAGCAGCAAATCCCTTGTTTTGTGGTTTGGATGTATGTGTTTTGTGTGTGTGTTTCGTCCGTTTACATATTTTTATGGTGGAATTAAAAAGGAAAAAAAAAGAAAAAAGAAAAAAGAAAGAAAGAACAGAAGGAATGCAGGAGAGAACGAAGAAAAAAAAAACAGAGAGAGAGAGAGAGAGAGAGAGTGAGATAGAGAGAGACCTGCAGCAAATCCCTTGTTTATTGTGTTGAGTGTGTGTGTGGTGTGTGTGTGTGTGTGTGTGTGTGTGAGTTGTGGGTGAGTGTGTGTGTTTGTGTGTGTGTGTGTGTGTTGTGTGTGTGTGTGTGCGTTGTGTGTTGGTGTGTGTGGTTTGTGAGCCTAAAACGAACGTCCGTTTACATATTGCACGGTGAAATGAAGAAAAAAAAAGAAATGAACTCAAAAAAAAAAAAAAAAAAAAAAGAACGAAAGAAAGAAAAAGAAAAGAAAAGAAAAGACACTCGTTAGTACACATCCCATTTACCAAGAACGTTTTTTCGACCAGTGACCCGTGCACACTGCCAGCCTGAACCCGCCTTCTTGCACTGACAAGCACACACAGACTGAGCGCCTGGGCTGACAGACGATTGGTACACACGCGTACTGACACTGCCATCAAACCACTGAACGCCATTGGCTGAAAACTGTTGGTTACACACGAGACAAGATCACCAGGCTACACAGTATGTCTTCACACGGGACAGACTCAGGATGAACAGTATCAAACACGGGCACCAGGGGATGAAAAGGTTGTACAAACACAGGACAGACACTAGGTGGCCAGTGTTATCCACAGAAGTTACATCACTGGACAGACACAGGGTGCACAGTCTATAATTAAACAGAAACAGCAAGGTAAACTGACTTACGACAGCATCAAACGAACAACATCAGCAACAACAAAAACCTGATCGGGAACTGTTCACAGTTTCATGAATGTTGACATGATATCTGTTGCACACACGCACACGGCACACCCACGCACGCAGACGCACACAACACCTCACACACACACACACACACACACACACACACACACACACACACACACACACACACACACTCACACAACACACACACACACACACCACACACACTCCACACACACAACACACACACACAACACACCACACACACACACACACACCCACACACCCACACACACACACACACACACACACACACACACACCCCGCCGACCTCCAGCGAGCATGATTTTCTTGACAGAAATGAAAGAAACAAAAAATCTATCAAGGAAAACGTAGAAGCAATGACGTATAAAAACATTACTAAAGCGGGTGCGTGCGTGTGAGTGTGTGTGTGTTGTGTGTGTGTGTGTGTGTGTGTGTGTGTGTGGTGTGTGTGTGTGTGTGTGTGTGTGTGTGTGTGTGTGTGTGTTGTGTGTGGTGTGGGTGTGTGTGTGTGTGTTGTGGTGTGTGTGTTCGTTATTTTCGCGTTTTGTTCTTTGACTTTTCAAGATCGAAAAAGGCGTGCCAGTCTTGAATCAAAGTTAGTTTGTGTTTGTTTCACTTACTTCTCCAGATTTGTTGCTGTGTAGATGTTCAGTTTTGGTTCTTAGTCAAAGCACTATAGGCTGTTATACTCTTCGAACGAACAAACGAATTTACTCAGTCATGAAGTACTAAATGCTGTTAAAAACTGATAAGAAATATACACTTTGGTGCCTTAACCCATCCACCAATGCACTGTCGAGTCAGTGGTCCACACACAACACAGCAACAACACAACACAAACACAACACAAGCACGGCAAAGCCAGCCAACTCTCAACGAAAATGCCCAGCAATCACTTTGGGAAGTAGTAGGTAGCCCTGAAAAGGGCTTTTTTTATTTTTTTCCTTTCGTGAAGAGACTGTAGAAGGCTGGGCCGACGGCAGCGTCAAACCACCAAAACCGTACAGGTGCGGCCCTGTCGTTTTCAAGGGTAGACAGACGACCATAGCCATGACGTCTTTCTCTTGGCGTGGCTCGTGAGGTGACGGCATATCACGAATAACGTTCATCCCACAACACTTTGAGCACTACAACACGGTCTCCCTCGAGATGAGGCCGAAATACGTTACACCACCACGACGTGCACTGACGATGGAATGTTGTCTAAAAAAAGAAAAAAAAAGAAAAAACCTCTGCACGTTTCGGTCAAGGC
>JAFLJL010017820.1:59497-74497 GCA_018398815.1 Conus ventricosus | reverse complement strand
ATACGTTTGACACCACCACGAAACGTGCCTGAGATGTATTTGTCTAGAAAAAAGAAAAAAAAAAAAAATCTGCAACCGATTTCGTCAAGGCCCCTTGCTGTTAAGGTCAATGCCTTGCTTTTAAGGTCAAGGCCGAAACATCGGCCTTCTCGCTGCCTTTCCTCTTGTCTGCATGTCTGTACTGTCTCTACAGATGAAAAACATTAATTTTTATGGTTTTTATTTTGTAAAGCACTCATAAATAGCCAAAAACCTGCTCTATCCAGAGATGCTGATGAATGAATAGATGATGATGATCCTTTATTTCCAAGGGGTAACAGAATAAGCAAACACATGCTTTTTTTCATACCGGCCTTGCCCCGTTACGGACTGATATGACTAAGCGACTAAGACTACAAAACTTTTAACAACAAAACATATCTACACAACATGTTTTTAATATAAACATTCCCATTTGAGGTGTAGATGACTTTAAACGGAAAAAGAAACGAATTGAAACAACAAACCAAAATAAGACATTGAGAGTACTAAGAATAAAAGAAATCACACACACAGATATGACAAGTGATCCTCCAATCGAAGGGGGTGGGTGAGAGAGGGGGGGAGAGAGAGAGAGAGAGAGAGAGAGGAGAGAAAGAGAGAGAGGATAGAGAGAGAGAGAAGAAAGGAGGGGGGAGAAGAGAGAGAGACACGAACGAAAGAGCGATCGAGCGAGCCGCGCTCGAAATCAAAGGTAACCTAACTGCAGACAACGCACGTATACGAGAAACACAAAAATCGGATAGTCGTCCCCCCTTAACTCTCTCTCTCACTCTCTCTCTCTCTCCTCCTCTCTCTCCTCCCTCTCACTCTCTCTCTTCTCATCTCTCTCTCTCTCTCTCTCTCTCTCTCTCTACTCTCTCTCTCTCTCATCTCTCGTCCTGGGTCAAGGTGTTTTGGTGTGTAGGGTTGGCCTATTTTCATCCATATCCTAACCCCCATCCCCACCACCCCCTTCAGTCATAAAGAAACACACAGCAAAGAAAAAGTTGAGCATCCGTGTCGTGTGACACTCAACAACAATCTATAGCAAGCAATGTCACAGGGCATGTCATGTCCATGTCATGTCATCATGTCTCGTACATTTGGTATGCGAATCCGCGTTCAATTAATTGCGGGGTAAGAAGAACTAGCACACAGTTTGACATGCTAATTTTGTGTTGATTGTTGTTTATGCTACCCCCACTACCACCACCCCCCTGTCACCGGCCCCTCCCTGAACATCCTTCCCTCCAACATTATCATACACTGCTCACTAGACTGTCTGTGTTGTTCTGAACCCTTTAACACAACCTGGTGTCTGTTACCGCCTCCCCCCCTCCCTCTCTTTCTGCCCCCCCCACCCCCCCCCCCAAAAAAAAAAAAAAAACGCACGCACAGATAAAACAAGTTTGACATGTGAGAGAGGGCATTTTTGCATGGAACTGTTCGATCAAGATTTCTTGACTATGGCGCAATCCTGGTTTGTGCTGGTATGTATGTAGTTGTTGATTGTTGTTGTTTGTTGTTGTTGTTGTTGTTTAGTAGTTGTTGTTGTTGTTGTTGTATAGTTGTTGTTGTTGTTGTATGTTGTTTCATTGATCTAGAGGAAAACTTTCGTTCCTTTAAGCGTTTGTGGATCAGCAGTTTTGCGAAAGCACTACACGAATGTGTCCGTCGTCCGAAGATCCTCCCACCACCCCCCACCGCCCAGCCCCCCCACTCTCTACCCCTACCACGCCCCAAATCGGAACGATCTGCACCTTGACACGACGTTGTCTTGGCATAGGTGGGTTATTGTGGACCAGTGGTGATCCCGATCACGGCCAATCATTTCTCTGAGTTGTCTGCTACGATTGAATAAAAGAAAAAAGCCCAAGCAAACAATCAAACAAAACAGAAACTTCAACGTAAAGGAGCAAGCTATGATATATGAAAACTATACGTTAAACGGAGGACGAAACTAGTTTAAAGGTCTGTGTGTGTGTTTGTGTGTGTGTGTTGTGTGTGTGTGTGAGTGGTTGTGTGTGTTGTGTGATGTGTGTGTGTGTGGTGTGTGTGGTGTGTGAGTGTGTGTGTTGTGTGTGTGTGTGGCGTGCTTGCGTGCTCTACGTGCCTGTTGAGCGCGCTCGTGTGTAGTGAAACAGAAATCTTCAACAAAAGGTTATAAGTCAATGATGATAAGAAAACATATACGTAAAGCGGAACGAAAACTTGTTAAAGGTGTGAGTGATGTGTGTGTGCGCGCGCGCCTGCGTGCTTGCGTGCTTACGTGCAAGTGAGCTGCGCTCGTGTGTGTGTGTGTGTGTGTGTGTCTGTTGTGTGTGTGTGTGTGTGAGGGTGTGGATGTGTGTGTGTATGTGTGTGTGGTGTGTGAGTGTGTTTGTGATGTGTGTTCGTCCGTTTATAAAATTGTAATACGTGTAATTTAAAAAAAAGGAGAAAAGTAAAAGAAAGAAAGGAAGGAAGAAAGAAGAAAAAAGAAAAACCCCAGCAGCAAAAAGCCCTTGTTGGATGTGTTTGGATGTATGTGTTTGTGTGTGGTGTTTTTCGGTCCGTTTTACATATTTTTTATGGTGGGAATTAAAAAGGAAAAAAAAGAAAAAGAAAAAAGAAAGAAAGAACAGAAGGAGGCAGAGAGAACAGAAGAAAATAAAAACAGAGAGAAGAGAGAGAGAGAGAGAGAGAGACCTGCCAGTCAATCCCTTTTTTGTGTGTGTGGAGTGTGTGTGTGAGAGTGTGTGTGGTGTGTGTGTGTGTGTGGTGTGTGTGTGTGTGTGTGTGTGTGTCACGGACAAAAATGAAACAACCCCAACTCGTGGAGTCCGCCAGCCAATTTGTTCGGACATAAGCTTAACTCAAACATTCTAGCGCCAACATAGACGGGCCCATTGGTTCGGATCCGCCAATTAAGCTTAGTGGAGAGGCTCACGGATGACGGTCCCGACCCACCCAGACAGACCTAAGCCGTTTTGACCGCACGCCTCGATGACCTAGCGAGACGAGTCCGTAGCGGCCTGGCTCAGGCACATCTGGCCAATTTGTGGAACCAGCGTCATTGATAAGTTTTAGACTTCCGTGGCGCCTACCCAGACACAGCTAGCCAATTTAGAGTGACCCAGTGTCCACGACTATAAGCCACACGGGAGACCAGTTAGTAGGGAAGGGGGGAAGGTATGAGTGGTGGGGGGTGACCTCTACTAATCCACTTAAATGAAACCAATTGTACCACTCACAGAGAGTAAGGTAGTGTGGCGTGATCTGTCATGAATTTAATAACCAATGGAAATTAGAGGGAGATAACTTCGGGTGTCAGGGGTAAAAATACTGACCCAAGTACTTCGCACCCTGTGTGACAGATCGGAACGAATAAGAAGGATGAGCAGGGAGAGAACGCGAAACGAGGGCGAACGACAGTAGAGACAGAGAGAGAGAGGTCGGAGTGAAATCTGGCTGAGGAGAGAAAAGCAGGAGATGAGGGGAGGAGAGAAGAGAACCAAGTTGAGAGATTAGCATGAGATAGTCCTGCAGAGGAAGGACTGAGGAGAGATGTGGAAGAGAGAGAGGTGCAAACTAATGAAGAAGAAAAAGAAAGAAAAGAAAATAGAAAAGAAAAAGCAACATGGTCCATTTGATAAGAGCAGACTAGAAGAGAGAGAGAGAGAGAGAGAGAGTGCAATGCGTTAATGCAGGAAGAAAGAAAGAGAACAGATCCGATTTGTGATAGTCATGAACAATCCAAACGGGGGTACGCCCCACCCCCGCCCCCCCCCCCCCCCCCCCCCCTCATACCTGTGCACTCGACACTATACGCCAAGCATAACCCCAGACCAACTCCCACAGTCTCCCACACCAGGCGCCCACAGACCAAACCAGTGCCAGCAGTTGAGTCGGTTTTGAAAGTGACAGTGAACAGAAAAAGAAAAGAAAAGAAAAGACAGTGATTCGTTGAATAGTTACGATCACCTGGCCAGGTAAAGTATGAAAACTATTTATTACCCGGTTAGTTCATGATGTTTATTAGACAAATGATTTTGTGAAGTTCAGGAAAGAAGAGAATGTATTCTTTAGTTTGATTCCATCTGCATTGATGGTTCCTTCTAGAAACAAGTGTATAACCGTATATAGACTTTACTAGAGGTTTGATGTGACGAAAGCCTAATGTAATATAACTGAATAGATCGAAGCAAGCTGAGAGTGTGTAATGGGCTGTGCGCTAAAGTCTTCCACCACTGACATTACAACCGAGGTTGACAATTTATTGGCGAAGCCTGCCAGGATATTCTGGCCCCATTATTATAATTGTTCAACTTCTCAGAAGGAAGCTGGGTGTGATTCAAGTATTGTAATCCAAGACAAAGGGTTGGTCTTATCAGTATGTTCCCAGATAGTTAAATACTATGCTTGGCAGTGCTTCCAAGATAGTATAATACTAGGCTAGGCATTTCAGCCCCAGAGTACTTATTCCGCACAGATAGCCTATAATCGCACTCATAAAGTCGGGTCAGGCGCTGGGCGACTTAAAAAAAACAAATTACTTGTCCCAACTAATAAAATCATTCATAGGATTGTGCTATTGCGTCACTCGTGTCGGTAAACCACCCAGTTTTGGCTGTCGTAGTAATTAAAATTTTGTTCAAAAAAAAAAAAAAAAAAAAAAGAAGAGAGAAAAAAAAAACATAAAGGCGGAAGAAAGAACACCCCTATATTGAACAAACTAGTGAGCGACGCTATCGTGACTTAGGCTATTCGTGAGAAGAGTTGGCTATCATTCTTTGAAAACCAGCAGAAGAGGAAAGGATGAGAGAGCAGAAAGAACGACGTGGTAGCAGTAAGATATTAGCCTTATCAGAGCAGAAAGACTAAAGCTTACGCAACGCAGGAAACAGAAAGGCAAAGGAAGCGCATGAATCAGAAAGATTAAGGATTCAGGCTAATCAGCAGGCTAGCGAAGCGCCTAAAGGATGCAAATTAGAGTTAGAAAAGGTAGAATCCAAAGGGAGACCGACCGAGGATGGGAGTTCAGTTTCCAGTGACTCAGTGCGGCAGCTATGCTCCCCGAACCCAAGTTCAAAATTTCCTCTGAAGGAACCGATTCGATTGATGCATACCTCAAGATCGATTCGAAACGAAGAGCGACCAGTCAGGTTTTGGCCTCCCGAAGAGTGTCAGTCATTTTAGTTCGCGTTACTGACGGGTAAGCATTACAATTTTCACTGCGTTACCAGCGGAACAACAGTCTGATTTCGGCGCTGTGAAGGAAACGTTTATGAAAGGATTTGACCTCACAGAGGAGGGGTTTCAGGAAGAAATTTCGTTCAGCTAAATTACAAGCAGTGAGACGTAACACTCATTTGGTGCACGTCTAGAACACTATTTTGAGAAATGTTAGATTTGAGCGGTACGAAGAAGGAGTTTTCGCTGATTTAAAAGAGCTAGTTTAAGAAAGAACACGATTATGTCAGTTGCTGCCCGCTGAGTTAAGTCTCTAAGACAATTGTGGAAAGAGAACAGCCCAGAAGACAGCAGAGAGTTGCTGAAGTTCGCAGAGGTGTATATAGAGGCCACGTTTTTTGGGCACTAAGGTGCAGGGAGAAACAGGTGCTAGCACAGGAGAGAAGAGTGCAAGAGACTAGGGGAGAATTTCTGCAAAGTCTGCAAACCGCAGTGTAGGGGCAGAAGGAAGGGCAGAAGGTACATTAGGTGTTTCATTTGTCACACGAAGGGACATGTGGGCGAGGGATTGTCGCATGAGGTTTCCAGAAGGCAGCAGCCTTGCAAGAGGTGGATAGGGTCGTCAGGGAAACGACCTGCAGTGGAACCAAAGGGATTCCAGTCCGAAGAGGGTGGAGAGCTCCTTGGCTAGCACTGACAGCAGTCAGTGTCCAGGGATGGAGGCACTAGGCTGAGTGGTTCGTTACCATTGAATAAAGGGTGGATTGGCCAGCAGAGGGTAAAGTGTTTACGAGACACAGGTTGTTCTGATGCGGTGTAAAGTACGGACACCGCTGGACGAAAAAGGGGATAATGACAGGGCAAAATCCAGGACCAGTACTCTAATCGCTGGCACTGTGAGGGAGTTTCCAGTTGCTAAGATAAAGTACGTACCCCTTACTTCTCAGGCGAGTTGTCTGCGATGTGATGGAGAAACCCGTTCATGATTTGATCAATGTAAATATCCGGGGCAAAGGGAATCCGGGGATCCTGAGTTATGACTGCTACAGGGGCAGCAGATCAAACACGGAGCAAGAAGGGAGGGAAAGGTTGATAAACCGTTAGACGTATCCGCAAGGAAGTCAGGATAGATGTGTCGCCTGATGAGTTTAGGGCAGCGGCAGGAACAAGACCCATCGCTCGTGAAAGTCTTGGGAATGGCAAGAGGAGGAGAGAAACAGGAGGTTAGAGGAGGTGAGACAAAAAGGAGTTCTTGTGAAAGGGCGAGGCTGTTGTACCGAAGATGTTCACCAAGGGGAAGACAGGTAAGGTGACCACTCAGTTTAGAGGTACCCGCAGGTATCGTGACACTGTCATGTCAGAGGGTCCACGAGTCGCTCATGGCGGGTCATCCGGCACCAGCAAAACCGCAGTGACCGAATCTTTTGATACTTTTTTCATGGCCAGGGGAGCAAATGGCCAGAATCAAGCGTTATCTGCATGTCATGTGACGTGGTCAAAGGAGGTCAGCCCACAAGAGGGGTGAAGATGAAGGCGGCCTCTAAACAGCCCACCTTTAATTGAACACAACCACCATTCAGAGTGTGGCAGTTGATCTGATTGGCCCAATCGCGCCCTGTTCCAAAGGTGGGCACAGGTATGTGGTTGACACTTGTGACTACGCGACCCATAACCCAGAAGCGGTTGCAATGAAAATGCGTAGAAACGCAACAGGTACGCTGAAGGGCTGGAAGAACAATCTTTTCTCCGCGTGGGTGTGCCAGCACAAATTTCTTCATGACAGGAGGGGTCACAGTTTCACCTCAGCGTGATGAGGGAGGTCAACAGGCTCTAGGGATCCACACAGCTGCTCACTACCCCCATACCATCCACAATGCAGGCTTGGTGGAGAGATTCCCAATGGTGAGCTGAAGGGCATCTAATAGAAGCCTCTGTGAGGAAAGGCCAGCAGAATGGGACCGCAACAATTCCAGTCGGGCACTGGTTCGCCTACAGGGAAGCCCCCTCAGGAAAGAGCACAGCTTTTCGCCATTTGAGCTGCTGTATGATGGGCGACAGTCGGGACCGGGTGCCCTTCCTTCAAAGAGCAGGTGGTCCGACACAGAGTCCGAAGAAGACAAAACCACATATCAGAAGTGGTGGACATACGCAATAGAGGCTCGAGGAGACATTAAGTCGTCAAGGGAGATTTGCAAGGAGGCTAGGGTCGTCCAGAAGAAGCAGTATGACAGGAAGGTGAGGAAGCAATTCCTCACGTTTGAGATCAAGTCCTGTTTACTGCTTCCCACGGATCACAACAAGCTGCAGATGCAAATGAAGGGACCATTCAATCCTCACACCATCCATTGAAAAGGTAGATCAGGACTATACCGAATCGAAAGTGAAAGGGAAAACAAAACTTTTCATGCAAATTTGCTCCGCAAATACATTCAGCGTGAGACTCAGCACATACAGGCGCAGCAGGAATCCTAGATGGAGGTGAAGTCGAAACCCAGCAGAAGAAGGGGAGATTTTGTTGCCTGAGGATTCCCTCGCAAGGTAGACGATTCATACAGGGATGTGTCACTGTATTGACCGGGCTAGACAGTAGGAGACAGGATGAAGTTAGGGGCCTCCTAGAACGTATAAGGGCGTCCCTGACTGATAAACCAGGCAGTACAACTCTAAAACATGTACGGTGGAGTTAACATCGCAGAAACCCGTACATGTGAAAGCCTATCCCGATCCCATAAGCCACCAAGCAAGTGATCGAGGTAGGCGGTAGAAAAGATGTTTGGACTCTTGGGGTGATTGAACCGTCCAAATCATCATATAGTGCACCCGTCTCTTATTGATGAAAAAGTCAGTAGCATCGATACTGTGTCGACTATAGACTTCTGAACGGTCACCCAAGGTCGATGCAGAGTCATACCGAACATGGAAGACCTGTTCCGCATCATAATCGCCACAAGCAAGAGCCCGTAATTTCACCAGGAAAGATCTGAGCCAGGGTTACTGGCAAATAGCCCTGGAGTGAGGACTCAAAAGGTAGTCACAGCAATCTCCACTCCTATGGGGCAATAACCAGTGGCAGTACTTCCATTTTTGGTATGGTCAACGCGCCCTGCAGTCTTCATCACGGATAGAGGAAGTTATTACCGGGATTGGAAGGCGTTGTGAAATCATGGATGACATTCATGTATAGCGTCCGAGACATGGGAGGAGCATATGAGGCAGCTAGGAGCAGTTTTAGATGAGGTGAGTAAAGCCAATCCTCACAGCCAGACCAACACAGTGCCAGGGTGGTTTCCCAGCCTGGAGTCTAGGTTTGTTTCGAGGCGACACAAAGCAGCCGAAAGAGGAAAGGTGTGACAAGATGATGAATTCCAGAGAGACCCAAATACCAAAACCGAAGACAGGACTGCTAGGTTTTATTGGGTTCTATAGGGAGTTTTGTCCCAAATATATTGCTGCAATCACGAGTCCCTCACAGAGATTGGTCAAGGCCGGGAAAACCGCATTGTTCGAATGGTCAGACGCTGCAGAGCAAGCACTGCAGACGGTGCTGGAAAGACTAGGTTTTCCCGACCACATCTTGAAACTACCAGATATGACCAAACCATTTTTGTTGCGGACATATGCATCAGTGGTGGGATAGTGTGCAGTATAGCTGCAGGATCATGAAGAGACGAGTCCCTGTGAGATATGCCAGCAGGAAGTTGACAAAGTGTGATGAAGTGGGTACGGCAACGGTGGAGAAGGAGAGTTTAGCAGTCGGGTGTGCCGTGCAGAAGTTCCACAAATACTTGTATGGGAAAGAGTACGTGATAGAGACAGATCACCAACCACTCAAATTCCCGCAGGAGGCGCATGCTGAAAAACAGCATAGTTCTGCGTTGGGCAATGGCACAGCAGCCCTACAGTATCGAGTGCAGTAACATCCCAGGACGACAGAATGTCCGGTAGCTGACTATTTAAGACCGTGTAACCAAGCGAGCTGCAACTCAAGGAAGTCAGTCCCTATCCGTGGTGCTATTGTTGAAAATATGAGTGATGACAGTTATGTTGATTGAATATGGTTCATTCCCAGTAGGTCTATGGTTCATAATCTTTGTGTGAGACTTGTTCAATTTCTTTTGTGATACTTGTTCAAGTGACTGTAGTTTTATGCTTGGAGGGGCATACAGTCGCTTATTTGTAGTGATGCATTATAAATCAATAAAGAGGATGGGAGATTCCTGCCGTGGAAGTTATCATGGAACGTGATCATATTATATAGTGCTTTTCATAAGAATTGTGGAAGAGAATGATAATGCAACTCCGCAGTGTAAGGGAATGGGCAAAAGTGCCCGCCACAGAGGTCGTTATAAAAAAAGAATTTAAATAACGCAAGAGCGCACGTCAATGATAACTCATTAGGAGTGTATCCACTAATGATAAATTTTATAATTTATAAACCGTGTGGTTGTAAAGTATTTTTCAAACTTTGCAACGGTAGCTGTGTGTCAGCCAATTCGGTTGTTGTCCTATTTTGTACGTTGTTTTGGAGACAATGCGGGCATGGTCTTTTGCTACAAGGGGGAAATTGTCACGGACAAAAATGCAACAACCCAACTCGTGGAGTCGCCAGCCAATTTGTTCGGAACAACAGCTAGAACTCAAACATTCTAGGCGCCACATAGATGGGCCCATGGTTTCGGATCCGGGCCCATTAAGCTTAGTGGAGGAGGCTTCACGGAGACGGTCTGACCCACCCAGACAGACGTAAGCCGTTTTGACCACCGCCTTTCGATGTCTACGAGACGATCGGTAGCGCCTGGCTCAGGCTCATCTGGCCAATTTGTGGAACAGCGTCATTGTTAGTTAGACTTCGTGGCGCCAACCCAGACTCAGCTTAGCCAATATTAGAGTGAACCATTGTCCACGACTTAAGCCACACGGCGCCAGATTTAAGTAGGGAAGTGGGGAAGGTATGTGTGGTGGGGGTGACATCTAGCTAATCAATTAAATGACCCATTGACCAGCACAGCGAGTAAGGTGTGAGGCGAGCCTGTCATGATTTGAATATCCAAAGAATTAGAAGGGAGAACCCTTCCGGGGTGTCAGGGGTAAAAATACTGACCAATGGGACCGCCCTTATGTTGGACAGATTCGGAACGAATAAGAAGTGATGGAGCAGGAGAGAACGCGAGAAACGAGGGAGAACGAACCGAGAGACAGAGAGAGAGAGTCGAGTGTAATCTCTGAGTAGAAGAAAAGCAGAGAGATGAGGGGAGGAGAGTTAAGAGAACCAAGTTGAGAGAATACATGAAGATAGTCTGCAGAGGAAGGACTGAGGAGAGATTGGAGAGAGCGAGAGTTTCTAACGGTAATAAAGAAAAAAAGAAAGAAAAGAAAAAGAAAAGAAAAAAGCAACCAGTCATTTGATAAGAGCAGACAAGAAGAGATGAGAGAGAGAGAGAGAGTGCCATGCGATTAATGCCAGGAAGAAAGAAAGGAGAACAGATCGATGTTGATAGACACTGTTCATCCCACCTGGGGTTCGACCTCATACCTGGCAGCGTCACTTCGCCAAGCAGAAAACGCACAGACCAACGCCAACATGTCTCACCTGACCAGGCGCCATCGAACAAAACCATTGCCAGCAGTTGTGGTCGTTTGTGAAAGTGACAGTGAAAAGAAACAGAAAAGAAAAGAAAAGACAGTGATTCGTGAATCATTTAAGACACCTGAGCAGGTACAGAGTAGAAATCTATTAAACCCGGTTTAGTTTAATGATGATTTTAGGACAACTGATTTTGTGCAGATCAGGAAGAGAGAAAGTTATATTTTGTTAGATTCCCTATGCATAGATGGTTTCGTGTCAATGAACAAGAGTAGAAAGTTATAAGACTTATACTAGAGGATTGATGTGACGACTAGCAAGAAAAAGCAATGAGATCTGTAAGCAAGCTGTGAGTGTGTATGGGCTGGTGCGCAAGCCTTCCTCCCACTGACATTACACCGAGGTTACAGAGTGTGTGACGAGTGAGTGTGAGTGTGTGTGTGTGATGCCTATACGACCGTTTACATATAGTAACGGTGAAATTGTAGAAGAAAAAAAAGAAATGAACCAAAAAAAAAAAAAAAAAAAAAAAGAACGAAAGAAAGGAAGAAAGAAAAGAAAAAAAAAAGAAAACTCGGGTAGTACACATCATTACCAAGAACGGTTTCGTCAGTGTCGTGCTCACTGCCGCCTGACCGACTTTTTGGCACTGACAGCACAGACGAGCGCATGGGCTGAAAGACGTTGGTACACACGAGACTGACACTGCCATCAAACACTGAACGCATTGGCTGAAAGACGTTGGTACACAACGAGACTGACACCCGGCTACACAGTAGTCTTCAACAAAGGGACAGACTCAGGATGAACAGTATCAACACTGGGCACCAGGGGATGAAAAGGTGTCAAAAACAGGACAGACACGAGGTGGTCAGTGTTATCCACAGAGTTACATCACTGGACAGAAAACAGGGTGCACAGTCTATCATTAAACAGAAACAGCAAGGTAAACTGACTTAAGACAGCATCAACAACAACAGCAGCAACAAAAAAAACCTGATCTGGGAACTGTTCACAGTTTTCATGATGTTTACAGATATCTGTGCACACACGCACACGCACACCCACGCACGCAGACGCACCACACACACCACACACACACACACACAACACACACACACCACACACAACACACACACACACACACACACACACACACACACACCACACACCCCACCACACAACACACCGCCGACCTCCAGCGAGCATGATTTCTTGACTGAAGGGAAAGAAAAAAAAATCTTCAAGGAAACAGAACAATGCTTAAAAACAACAAAAACGGTGCGTGCGCGCGCGCGCGTTGTGTGTTGTGTTGTGTGGGGTGTGTGTGTGTGGTGGTGTTGTGTGGGGTTGTGTGTGTGGTGTTGTGTGTTCGTATTTTCGTCGTTTTGTTCTTTGATTTTTTTCAAGATCGAAAAGGCTTGCCAGTCTTGAATCAAATTTGGGTTTGTGTTTGTTCACTTTCCCCAGATTTTGTTGCTGTGTAGATGTGTCGGGTTTGGGTTCTTATCAAAGCACAAAGGGTGTTTACTCTTCAAACGAACAAACGTATTTACTCAGTCATAAGGGTACTAAATGCTGTTTAATATGATCGAAATAACACTTTGTGCCTTACCCATCCACCAATGCATGTCGAGTCAGTGTCCACACACACAAACAAACCAACACAACACAAAACCGTCACAGCCACCCAACCTGCAACGAAAATGCCCACACATTTGGGGAAAAGTGGAAAGCCCGAAAAAGGGCTTTTTTTTTTTTTTTTTCGTGAAGGAGGAAAAAGGGCTCCCGGGGGGCGAGCGTCTCCCCACCAAAACCACAGTGTGGGGCCCGGGGCGTTTAAAGGGCGTAGACGACGTCCAAGCCGTGACAGTTTTTCTTTTTGCGTGCTCGGGTAGGTGGGGCATCACGGAAAACGTTCTCCAAAAAACACTTTTGAGCACACCCGGGTCTCCTCGTAAAAGGGGCCTGAAATACTTTGACACCACCACGACGTTCCTACGAGGATGTTGCTAAAAAAAGAAAAAAAAAAACATCTGCAACGTTTGGGTAAAGGGCCTTGCTTTTAAGGCAAGGCCTTGCTTTTAAAGGGTCAAGGCAACTTCGGCTCCTCGCTGCCTTTTCTCTTGTCTGTGTCTGTCTCTGTCTCTACAGAAAAAAACATAATTTTAGGGGGTTTTTTTGAAAGCACTCAAAAAAACCCAAAAAACCTGCTCTATCCAAGATGATGATGATGATGTGATGTTGTGATGATGATGATATGATGTGATTGTGAGATGATTGATCTTTTTTTCCCAAAGGGAAACAGATAACAAAACAGCTTTTTTTCTCCGGCCCTTCCCCCGTTAAGGACTAAGTAGACTACGACTAAGACTTAAAAAACTTTTAACAAAAAAAAAATATTTTTTCACAACATTTTTTTAATTAACAATTACATTTGGGGGTTAAAAATGAACTTTAAAAGGAAAAAAACCCCCCTTAAACAACAAACAAAAAAAAAATTAATTCTGGGAAAAAAAACCCCCCCCGTTTTTCTTTCCTCCTCTAAAAAAGGGGAAAAAAAAAAAAAAGAAAAAAAAGGGGAAGAAAAAAACCCCCCCTTTTCCACCCCATATCAATATAATCAAAAAACCCTTCGGGAAACCAAAAATCTGATCTCCCCCAACTCTCTCTCTCTCTCTCTCCTCTCTCTCTCTCTCTCTCTCTCTCTCTCTTTTCCCCTCTCCTCTCTCTTCTCTCTCTCCCCCTCCCTCCCTCCTCCTCTCTCTCTCTCTTTTCTCTCTCTTCTCCCCCCCTCTCTTCCCCCTCTCTCTCTCTCTCTTTGGGGGTCAAGGTTAGTGTTTGGGTGGGGCCTGATTTATCCACCTAACCCCCCCCCCCCACCCCCCCTGTCAGAAAAAAAAACACAAGCAAAGAGAAAGGGGAGAAAGTCGGTCTTTTGTGATTGTCAAGATCTATAAGTGCATTGTACAGGCATGTCATGTCATTCACAAATTTGCTAAAAAATCCGTTCATTTTCACATTTGACATGTCATTTTTTATTGGATGTTTTTGCTTTTGTTTTTGTAACCCCCACCCCACCACCCCCTTGTACGGCCCTCCCCGTCCCTTTCCCCCCCCCAACTTAAGCATACACTGCTCCCTTGACGGTCTGTGTTGTTTGATCCCTGTTAAAACCCTGGTGTCGTTTCCTCCCTCCAAAATAATGCTACATGATCACTGGACGGGCTGTGTTGTTTTTGTCCTCTGTTAAAACACCTTTGTTTTACCCCCCTCCAACAAAGCATCACTGCCCCTTACGGTTGTTTGTTTGATCCCGTTAACAAAACCCGGTGCTGTTACCCCCCCCTCCAACATAAGCATACAGTCACTGGACGGTCTGTGTTGTTCTGACCTCTGTTACACACCTGGATCTGTTACCCCCTCCAAAAAATGCAAAAACTGATCACTTGACGGTCTGTGTTGTTCTACCTCTGTTAACAAAACTAGTGTCTTTACCCTCCCCCCTCCCTCCGTTTTTGTCCCCCCCCCCCCCCCACCCCCCACCCCCTTCTCTCCATCCACCCCCTCACCCTACCCCCACAGGCACAGATAAACAAAAGTCGCATGTGGAGAGGGCTGTTTGCTGGAACGTTCGATCAAGATTTCTTGACTGGGGGCAGCCCTTGTGCTCGTTATTGTTGTTTTTGTTGTTTCTGTTTTGTTGTTTTTGTTTTTGTTGTTGTTGTGTGGGTTGTTGTTGTTTTTTGTTTCGTTTGATTTAAGGAAATTTTCGTTCCTTTAAGCGGTGTGGATTAGCAGTTTTTTCGAAAACACTACACGAAAGGGCCCAGTCCGAATATCCCCCCCCCCCCCACTCCCCCCGCCCCCCCCCCCACCCACCCTCCCACCCCAAATCGGGAAGGGAAAACTGACCTTTACTTGACTTTCCTTTGGGTTGGTGGGGGGTTTGAAAAAGGGGGTGCCCAGGGAAGGCCCCGTCATTTCTCTGCTGTGTCTGCTACGTTTGGATGGAAAGAAAAAGCCCCAAAACAAACAAACAAAACAGAAATCTTCAACGAAAGGTAGGCTATAAGGAATGATATATGAAAACATATACGTAAACGGACGGAGACTTGTTTAAAGGTGTGTGTGTGTGTGTGTGTGTGGTGTGTGTGTGTGTGTGTGTGTGTGTGTGTGTGTGTGTGTGTGTGTGTGTGTGTGTGTGTGTGTGTGTGTGTGTG
>JAFLJL010017820.1:10000-56897 GCA_018398815.1 Conus ventricosus | reverse complement strand
TGAGAGGTATTAGGATGTGTGTGTATGTCGTACGTTGGTGGTGTGTGTGTGTAGTGTGAGTGTGTGTGGGTGTGTGTTGTGTGTGGTTGTGTGTGTGTTGTGTGTGTTGTGTGAGTAGTGGTTAAGTTGTTGTATAAAAGTGAATTAGACGTGGGAAGGAATGGGAGAGAAGGGAAGGATGGGAGAGAAGGAAGGAGGGGAGAGGGAGGAAATGGGGGAGAGGGAAGGATGGAGAGAAGGGAAGGGATGGGAGAGTGGAAGGAATGGGAGAGAAGGGAAGATGGGGAGGAAGAAGGAATGGGAGAGAAGGGAAGAGGGGAGATGGAAGGAATGGGAGAGTGGGAAGGAATGGGAGAAGGGAAGGAATGGGAGAGAAGGGAAGGAATGGAGAGAAGGGAAGGAATGGGGAGAAGGGAAGGAATGGGAGAGAAGGGAAGGGAATGGGAGAGGGAAGGAAGGAGAGGGGAGGAATGGGAAGGATGGGAGAGAAGGAAGAATGGGAAGAAGGAAGATGGGAGAGAAGGGAAGGGAATGGGAGAGAAGGGAGAGAGAGAAGGAGTGAGAGAAGGAAGGAATGGGAGGAAGGGAAGGAATGGAAGGAGATGGAAAGGAAGATGGGAGGAAGGGAAGGAATGGGAGAGAAGGGAAGGAATGGGAGAGAAGGAGGATGGGAAGGGAAGGATGGGAGAGAGGGAGGATGGGGAAGTGGAAGATAGGGAGAGGAAGGGAAGGGATGGGAGGTGGAAGGAATGGGAGAGAAGGAAGGATGGGAGAAGGAGGGATGGGAGAAGGGAAGGTGGGAGAGATGGGAAGGAATGGAGAGAAGGAAGGATTGGGAGAAAGGGAAGAATGGGAGAGAAGGAAGAATGGGAGAAGGAAGAATGGAGAAGGGAAGGAATGGAAGAAGGGAAGGAATGGGAGAGAAGGAAGGAATGGAATGAAGGATGAGAGAAGGAAGGATGGGAAAGGGAAGGATGGAATGGGAAGATGGAGAAGGATGGGGAGAAGGAAGAATGGGAGAGAAGGAAGGATGGGAGAGAAGGGAAGAATGGGAGAAGGGAAGGATGAGAAGGAAGGATGGGAGAGAAGGGAAGGGATGGGAGAGAAGGAAGTGATGGAGAGAAGGGAAGGAATGGGGAAGAGAGGAAGGGTATGGAGAGTGGAAGGATTGCGTTTAAAGTTTGTATGAATCGTACATGTGTTTGTCAGTACGCATAATTTGTGTGTACAAGTGTTTGAAATATAATATTGCATAGGGAAATGAGTATGATGTTGGATAATTATCAAACAATGATATCAAAGCTATAAACGTAGAAAATCAATGAAAATCTACCAATATGAATTAAAATGACACATTACCTTCAACATCGAATTAACAAAGAGAGCAACAGCCAACACACGCATTTCCCATGTCAATATATATATATATATATATATATATATATATATATATATATAAATATATATATATAATATATATATATATAAAATATATATATATATAAATATAAAATATATATATATCATGTGTGTGTTTTGTGTGTGTGTGGTGTGTGTGTGTGTGTGTGTGTGTGTGTGTGGTGGAAGGTGGATTGCGTGCGGGTTGTGGGGTGTGTGTGTTTTTGTGTGTGGTGTGTGTGTGTGTGTGTGTGTGTGTGTGTGGTGTGTGTGTGTGGTGTGTGTGTGTGTGTGTTGTGTGCGTGTTCGTGTGTGTGTGGCGCGCACGCACGTGTGTGTGTGCCTAATGAATGCATGTGTTCGTCAGTGCGTGCGTTCGTGCTCATTCATGTTTGCGTACTGCGTGTATTTGTATGTATATATGTCTGTGCATGTGAGAGAGATGGACGAAAGAGGAGGGAGAGAGAGGAGAAAAGAGAGAAAGAAAAAGAGAGAGAGAGAGTGAGAGGAAAAGAAAAAGGGTGAATGTTGTGTTGTGGTGGGGTGTTGTGTGTGTGTGGGTGTTTTGTTTGTGGTGTGTGTGTGTTGTGTGTGTATGTTTGTGTGTGTATGAGTGTGTGTGTGTAATTGTGTGTCGCGTGTATGTGTCTGTGTTTTAAAAGCGACAATACTATCACAGAATGGGGTTTGAGGATGGAAACTGAATCAATCACAGAAAAAACAACTGGACAATTAACAAAACAAACTGAAAAAAATTCGAAGAAGTGAAATAAGTCATCGATAAAAAGCTGCGTTCCACTTCATTAGAGATACCATTCTTTGAAATTTTTTAGGCGATGGACATAAACATAAATCGTATATATTTTTTCACACATCACTGACATTTTTTGCTGTATTTTGTGAGAGAGCAATTACAAGAAACCCTGTACATCAGCTGGAAACTGACAATGGAATAAATCCCAACAAGAAAAATAAAGAGGTTTAATATTTCTTTTGTTCTTACATTGGATGCAGTCCGACTGCATGGCACTTTAGAATTTTAAGTTTCCGTCATATATTTTGTATGACAAGTTTACTACAATTGTATAACCTTCATGTAAATTTTACCGTATCTTAACTGAATGAACCATCATGAGTTTGTTCTCTTTTCTTGCAGCTCGATCAGCCGAGTCCTTTGACACAATTCCACAATGGAAGGCACCCAACAGAA
Source organism: Conus ventricosus (assembly GCA_018398815.1). Taxonomy (NCBI): domain Eukaryota; kingdom Metazoa; phylum Mollusca; class Gastropoda; order Neogastropoda; family Conidae; genus Conus; species Conus ventricosus. The sequence goes on along the minus strand of JAFLJL010017820.1, from coordinate 54,289 downwards.
AGTTACGCTGCCTATTCATGAAAAAAGATGAACAGTGTTTAAATTTTCATTATCAATTCTGATCGCATTTTTCTGGTTTAGAGATGTAAGTGTATTAAGATCCGGATTTAGAAACGGTTTGTGTGTGTGTGTGAGTGATGTGTGTGTGTGGGTGTGTGTGTGTGTGTGTGTGTTGTGGTTTTGGTGTGTGTTGTGTGTGTGTTGTAGTGTGTGTGTGTCCGTGTGTGTTTCGCGCGCGCGCGCATGCGCGCGCATGCGGTCGTTTTGTTGTTTGTTGGTTTGTTGTTCTTCTTCTTCTCTTCATCTTCAGTCTTCTTCTTCTTCTTCTCTTCTTCTTTCTTCTTTCTTCTTCTTCTACTTCTTCTTCTCTTCTTCTTCAATTTAGCGTCTTTTCACTAAATGTGATATAGACAATGGTGTGTGTAGTGGTGTGTGTGTGTGTGTGTGTGTGGTGTAGTGTGTGTTGGTGGGTGTTTGTGTGTGTGTGTGTGTGTGTGTTGCGTGCGCGAGCGTGCGTGCGTGCGTGCGTGCGTGTGTGTGTTGTGTGTGTGTGTGTGTGGTTGGTGTGGTGAGTTGTGTGTGTGTGTGTGTGTGTTTGTGTGTGTGTGTGTGTGTGTGTGTTTTGTTTGAGTGTTTGCGTGCTGCGTACTGTGCGTGAGTGCGCGCCCGTGTGAGTGGTGTGCATGCGTGTGCGTGAGCAGCGTGATGCGTGTGTGCGTGCGCGCGCGCGCGCGCCGCGTGTGTGTGTGGTGGGGTGGTGTTGAGTGTGTGTGTTGTGTGTGTGTTGTGGTGCTTGCGTGCGTGCGTGCGTGCGTGTGGTGTGTGTGTGTGTGGTGTGTGTGTGTGTGTTGTGTTGTGTGGGTGTGTTTTGGTGTTGTGTTAGTGTGTTGTGTGTGTTGGTGTGTGTGTGTTGTTTTTGAGTTTTCCGTGCTGCGTACTGCGTGAGTTCGCGGCCCGTGTGCGTGTGTGTGCATGCTGTGCGTGTCGTGTGCGTTGGCGGCGTGCGTGCGTGCGTGCGTGCGTGCGTAGCGTGCGTGCGTGCATGCATGGCGTGTGTGGGTGTGTGAGGTGTTGTGTTGGTGGTGATGTGTGGTGAGTGTGTGTTGTTGTGTGTGTGTGTGTGGTGTGTGTGTGTGTTGTGTGTGTGTGTGTGTGTGTGTGTGTGTGTGTTGTGTGCTATGTGTGTGTGTGTGTGTGTGTGTGTGAATAGAAGAAACTCTAGAAACTCTAAATAAGAATTAAACAGTAAAATAAAGACACATAAGTAAACACAAATAACAGTAGAAAATATATCATGAAATACCAATTACAGATTGAAACCAATTGGGCTTAAACGTAAGAATTCGAACAACAAAAAAATTAAGAGAGACATGGTATCCTGGAATATACACTATGAAGATCCTTCTTTCTAAATTCTGACAAATCGAATCAAAGTTGGGGCAAGAGTATAGAACGTGAATTGTTGTACAATTATCATTGACGGCCGCAAAGCCATCGAATATTCTTGACATATTTTGTTCTGAATGCACTTATTTTTAACCGAAATAATAAGGAGAGAACAGTTTTACTATGTCATGATATAATGCTATGTTTGTAATTACGAATTACTGGATTACTGAGGAAGCCGTTATTTAAAAATTATCTTTGCCTCTCGAGTTCGTAAAACAAAGTATAGAAGAGTCCGGGTTGTGTAATCGGGGAGAACACTTTCTTTGTATTATCCTCAAATTTTCAAAAGGGCTTTTTGTAAGAAGAAAATATCCTTCATGTAAGCTCAAGGAATATGAATAGTACCGAAATGTCAGAATTGTTTGCACCTGCTCGAGCAGTCCTGTCAGCCCAATCATTTCTCAATCTGAAGCCCTGGAAGGAACCCAACAAAATACCTGTTATTACCTCCTTGACATCAGGTTGAGAATAAGTATTATAATTTTGATAAGATTTCACCTATTTTTTGAATTTTGGTAGATTCCTAAAGTTTGAAGAACATAGACATAGAAACAACACAGAAGAGAAACCATATAAGTCAAACGATAAATCATTTATGTACTCTAACGGCCATAATATTGCTATTATTCGGCTTAAAAATTGACAGATTTGCCCCAAGATAAAGGACAATCTCAATTTTTTAAATGAATGACAAAAGCCACAGCCACATATTGTTTGAATAAAGACCCATCAGTATAGACTTTTACGAAGTAACGATAACAATCATTGATATGTAATTTTGCTTCACAATTCACAACTAGAATATTAATGTTATCAGTTTGTTTTTTTTTTTTTGCTGTCCCAACCTCATGCGCTAACTCAGAGGCATGCACCCACTCCGCTCATTCCGACACCCCGTCCACAGCCACAAGCCCGGTCAGCCTCGCCGCATCCCAGGCACCAGCAATCCCACAGGGAGGCATCAATGTCCAAGTCGTCATGAGCAACCCCACGAGGAAGACACTGCACAGCAGCCGAGTCACTTCGGTGGTGTTCAGTGCGCCTGTTCTGATCTAACATACGCAGGACACCACCTACTAGAAGCCCCCACTGACGACAATAATTGCTTAGTCGCGGAGCCGCCGAGAGTGACTCTCCCCCGGAGGACGCACCACGTCCGTCCAACGACAGCCCCCATTGAATCGCCCGAAACCGGTGTCCCCCCGACGAAGCAAACCAAGGCCACCGACGTGGAGAAGGACATCTAAACTGAGGTCACCATGAGAGCAGGGCCTGAAGGGCCACAGAATATGAACATTTTTTTTTACTGCTATCAATTGGGAATGAGGATGATTAAGAGATAGCTACGATTTTCCATTTTCGGGACTGAACTACATGACAGGGCTGTACTCTAATCGCATCCTTTCATAATATATCCTGGCGTCAACCGGGCCCGAGAGATACAGGCACCCTGCAGTGTAGGTCAGAAATTTGAGCAACACTCTCATAAACGCCATTCCATTAAGTGGATGAAACTCGACTGTGTGCCCAGTCTTCCCAACTGATACGCAGCAACTGAACTCAGGGTAGAGCGTCGGGCAGAAAAAACCCAGACACTGACACTGATGGGATTCGAACCCACGACTCCCAGCCGGGAGTCCGCGACTCTAGCAAACCACTACGCCACGGCGGCAGGTCCCGTTAACAGTTTTTTAACTATATTTAGTATAGTTATAATCAAATTTTGGTTTGAAGAGCTCCCCAGTTGGTACGGGACTTAAGGAAAAACACACAGCAAGCTTTTATATGATTGATACCTTAATTAGTCACAAGTGAAGAAGAATATGTTAGTATCCATTTTAGGGCTGGAAAGCTTTAGCAGGGGGGGGGGGGGTTTTTTTTTTTATTTTGGGGGGGGGTTGGGGGGGGGTGGGACGTTTTAGGAAATCTACATCAAATCCACATAGCCAGTTCCGTTGGTTAGCATTTGAATAGTAGAGCAATCGAAGAATGTACTTAGCGCAGGCTATTCACACGATGGTCCATCAAAGCTAAGACACCAGCATTCATGTATGTTCTAAAGCTGACCGCATGAAATGGAACACAGGGCTAATCTGAATGCCAAAGTCTATACACTAAGTTTTATTTATTAAGTACTATAGGACACTTAAAAAAGGACATCTTGTGCTACGACAATTGTTGCTTCTAGTTGTTGCTAGGTCCATTTCTAGCGCTGATGCTATGTTGCTTCTATGTTCTTGGTCCATTTCTACTACAGATGCTATATGAATGCTTCTATTGTTGCTTTGTCCATTTCTACTTCTGATGCTATTGATGCTTCTATTGGTTGCTTGGTCCATTTCTACAATGATGCGATTGATTCTTCTAATGATTGCTTGGTCAATTTCTACTACTGATGCTATTGATGCTTCTATTGTTGCCTGGTCCATTTCTACTAACTGATGCAATTGAACCTATGTTGCTTGTCCATTTCCTACACTGATGCTATTGATCTTCTATTGTTGCTTGGACCATAACTACTACAGATGCAATTGATCTTCTAGTGTTGCTTGGTCCATTTTCTACTACTGATGCTATTGTTGCTTCTAGTGTTGCTTGGTCCATTCTACTACTGATGCTATGTTGCTTCTAGATGTTGCTTGGTTCCATATCTACTACTGATGCTATTGTTTATTTTTTTTTATTTGCTTCTAGTGTTGCTTAGTCCATTTCCTACAACAGATCTATTGTAGCTTATAGTGATGCTTGTTCCATTTCTAGTGGGCTGATGCAACTGTTGCTTATAGAGTATCTAGTCCATTTCTACCACTGAAGCTATTGTTGCTTCTAGTGTTGTTGCTCAATTTTATGGGGTGATGCAGTTGATTCCTACTGTTGTTGTTAGCTCCATTCTGATGCTGCCAACACCTATAAACAATCACAAACACAATAAAGCTAAGTTTGCACACACACACGCACGCACGCACGCACGCAACGCACGCTCGCGCGCTCAGCACGCACGCACGCACGCAACGGCACGCACGCACGCACACACACACACACACACACACACACACACACACACACACACACACACACACGAGCGCGCGACTCGTACCATCATCAGATCCGTGGTTCGAAGGTAAACAAGGTAAAAGGCAGGATTGTTTCTGAGCCATCCTTGCGACACTGTGTTCTCCATCTCTTTCCCTACAGACACTGCCAAGTCTGTCTCCTTTCCCTGACAACACTGCCACTCTGTCTCCTTTCCTGAAAGACACTGCCCATTTCTGACTCCTTGCAGAGATGGATAATTCCACTCTGTCTCCTTATCCTGACAGACACAGTCCACTTCCTCTCCTTTCCTGACATACACTGTCCACTCTTTGTCCTTTCCTGACAGCCACTGTCTCGTTCCTTTCTGGTCTCTTTCCCTGACAAACACAGTCCAATTTGACTCCTTTAATCCCTGACAAATAACTGTCCACTCTTCTCCTTTCCCTGACAGACACTGTCCACTTCAAGGTCCTCCTATTCCGACAGACACTGTCCATTCTGTCTTCTTTCCCTGACAACACTGTCCACCTCCCCCCCCCTCCCTGTCTCCTTTCCCTGACAGACACTGTCCAGTTCTGTCCCTTTCCCTGACAGACACTGTCCCTTCATCTCCTTTCCCTGACAGACACCTGTCCACCTCCTGTCTCCTTTCCCGACAACACGTCCACTCAGTCTCCTTTCCTGACAGACACTGCCACTCTGTCTCCTTTCCCTGACAGAACATTGTCCACTCTGTCTCCTTATCCCTGACAGAACACGTCCACTCTGTCTCCTTCCCTACACACACTGTCCGACTCTGTCTCCATTCCCTGACAGACACTGTCCACTCTGTCGCCTTGGACACTACATCACTGTCCACTCTGTCTCCCTTCCCTGACAACACTGTCCACTCTGTCTCCCTTTCCCTGACAGACACTGTCCACTCTGTCTCCATTCCCTGACAGACCACTGTCCACTCTGTCTCCTTTCCGACAGACACTGTCCATTCTGTCTCCTTTCCCTGACAGACACTGTCCACTCTGACTGCTCTCCTTTCCATGAACAACACGTCCACTCTATCTCCTTTCCCTGACAAGACACGTCCATTCTACTCCTTTCCCTGACAGACACTGTCCATTCAGTCTTTCATCCTCGAAAACCAACTGGTCCACTCTGTCTCGTTTTTCAACACACCACAGAAAAACTGTCCACCTCTATCTCCTTTCCCTGACAGACACTGTCCATTCTGTCTCCTTTCCCTACAGACACTGTCCACTCTTCTCCTTTCCCGACAGACACTGTCCACTCTGTCTTCTTTCCCGACAGACACTTCCACTCTGTCTCCTTCGCCGACAACTCTGTCCACCACTCTGTCTCCTTTACTGACAGACACTGTACCACTCTCTCTCCTTCCCTGACAACAATGTCCCACTCTGAAGAGGAGGAGGGGGGAGGAAGTTGGGAAGAAGGAGAAGGAGGAGTACGAACGACACGACGACTAGGAGACGACGACGACAACGACAACGACAGCAAACAACGACAACGACAACGGCACCGACAAAAAGAAGAAGAAAAAGAAGAAGGAAAAAGAAGAAGAAGAAGATATAAACCCAGAGACTATTTTTGTTTGTTTGATAAACTATGGCAATAACATACGTTTTCTCTATCTCAATTGCACCTGAGAAGACCTGAAAACAAACTAGTGATAACACAGTAAGCAAACGAGTGGTCGAGAAAAAAAAAAAAAAAAAAGAGAGAAGATAGAAGAGAGAGAGAGAGAGAGAAGAGGAGAGAGAAAGGAGAGAGAGAGAAAGAGAAGAAGAGAGAGAGAAGCATCCAAAAAATGTCATCACATAGACTGACGAACAGAACCGACAGACTGACAGACTGACAGACAGACAAGAAAGACTGAGAGAGACAGAGAGAGGCATGAGAGAATAGGACGACATTCAACAATAAACAGATGACAACAGACAGACAGGTATGTGAGCGGGTGGGGTGGATTATGGAAGAGATATACCAACTTGAAACCCAATGAGGAATGTAGATGCATATTTTCTGTCAAAATTGCTCCTTGAGGCTTGCAGACAAACGAGCAGACAAACAGACCGACAGACAAACGAACAGACAAAACTGACACCCAAACAGACAGATAAGAGATAGGAGCAGGGTGAGGGCTGTAGTGTATTGATGTGGTGGAGATGGGGCATGAAGGGTAGAATTACCCAGAGGGTGAGGGTGTAGTGTTATGATGGTGGTGGTGATGTGGCAATGAAGGGTAAATACCATACACGAACCAACAAGAAGTAGGTTGAATGCTTCATTTGCCTAAGCTTGTGCTTGAGACTCACGCGCTGCACGCGCTCGCACGCGCTCTCAGCGCGCGCACACGCACGCCCGCACGCACTCACGCACACACCACACACACTCTCTCACTCTCTCTCCTCTCTCTCCTGATCTCTCTCCCGCTCTCTCTCTCTCGTCTCTCTCTCTCTCCTAAGAAACCCATGATTTGGAGCCTGTAAAGGAATGTATAGTGAACGCTCCATTGCACAGTTCACATTACCGCGCGCATCCGCACCACTACACACACAACACATACCATGCCACACACACACACACACCCCCAACACTCACACACACACACACAAACACACACAACACACACACACACACACACACAACACACACACACACAAACACGCGCGCGCGCGTGCGCACGCACATACAACACACATATACACACAACACTAAATCACATTATTTAGAGCCATAAAGGAATTTAAGTGAACGCCCATTTCACTGGCTTACGTGCATGCACACACAACCACACACACACACACACACACACACACACATCACAAACACACACACACACACACATAAAAAAAACAGACAAACCGTGAGACGTCTGTCCCCCTCCCAGTCGGTAATCTTTCTGCCCCACGGAACCCCTGTCTATTCTTCCTGACGTCGACAGCCCGAGCACAACTCAGGTGACAATGCACTATCACGGCTCAGAGATTGAGATGAAGCAAGCAGGTGTACGTCCTACAGTCACGAGGAACCGTGGTGTCAGTTTCAGCTTACGAAGTCCTGGCCACCCTCAAAGCCCCTTTCAGACTGAGTGGGGCGCTAGTTGAAGTACCCTTTGGTACCAGCCATCGTGGCGAAGTGGCTAGCGTTGGAGGTCACCCACTAAAAGTCGTGGGGTTCGATTCCCATCAAGTCGTGTGGAATTTTTCTGCTCCCAACCGCTCCTACCCAGACTGAGTTTGCAACGGTTCAGTTGTGAAACTGGGACCACACAGTCGAGTTACATCACTAATGGATGCGTTTCTGAAATGTTGCTCAAATTCCTACCAATACTGCAGGAGTCTTATCTCTTGGCCTGTTGACACTGGATATATTCTTAAAGAGTGTAGAGTACAGCCCCTGTCCTGCAGTCTCAGACCGAATCGAAACCTGTAGCATCATCTTAATCATCCTCATTCTGAACGAACAGCAATTAAAAAAAGTCCAAACACTGTGGCCTTCTCATGCCTGATGTCATGGTGACCTCATTTCGATTCCTCTCCACGTCTGTGGGCCGGTGTTTGGTTCTGTCCGGGGTCCACCGGGGCTAGACCGGACATGTGGTGCCCTTCGGAGAGAAGCTCACTCAAACGCCGGCTCCATGACCTAACCAAATATTGTCGACAGAGAGGCTTAGTAGGGGTGTTTTTTTTTTTTTAGTCCTGCTATGCTGGATCCAGAACAGGCGCCCACTGAACGCCACGACTGACATTTGACTGATCCCAGTGGATTAGCAGGCCAGTTCTGTGCAAGCGACGACCGGCCTTGCTGTGACGCGGCTGACTGGGCTGTGCTTGTGACGGGCCTGACCGGCTGTGTGTGGATGCGCTACCTGCTGTGCTGTGGACGGGGCTGACCGCTTAGCAGTGACGCGCTGACCGGGGCTGTGGCTGAGGACGGGTCTGACCGGCTGTGGCTGAGATGCGGCTGACCGGCCGTGCTGTGGTTGCAGCTGCCCGGCTGAGGCTGAGGATGGTGCTGACTGCGGCCGTGGCTGTGGACGGGGCTGACCGGGCTGAGCTGTGGACAGGGCTGACGGGCTGTGGCTGGTGGACGGGGCAGACCCGGGCAGTGCTGTGGACCGAGCTGACCAGGTCTGTGCTTGGGATGCGCTGACCGGGCTGTGGCTGTGGATGGGGCTGACCGGGCTAGCTGTGGACGGGGCTGCACCTGGTCTGTGTTGTGGACGGATGTAAGAGCAAGTGTGATGCAATGCTGCTGAGTGGGCACAGAAATGGTACAGCAAAAAAAATAAAAAAAAGGTGCCCTTGGTGAGATTAAATGAACAAAGCAGCTCAACTGATTAAATATGCCTACGTCATGGCCTTGTGAAAAAAATCGTCACAATTGCATCTGTAAATAACAGATGATTTTTTGAAAAACTTTGTTGGTGTGTGTTGTTGTTGGCGCGTGTTTGTGTGTGTGTGTGTGTGTGTGTTGTTGTGTGGTGTGTGTGTGTTGTGTATTGTTTGTGTGCGAGTGTGTGTGTGCGTGTGCGTGTGTGTTTGAGTGTGTTGTGTGTGTTGTGTGCCTTCACTATGTGGACTGAGAAACAAAATGGAAGGAGTGCAAGGCGGTGAGACAGAATCTCTCACTTCTTCTCTCTGTCTGTCTGTTCTGTCTGTCTGTCTTCTGTCTCCTCTCTGTCTCTGTCTGTCTGTCTCTTCTCTCTGTATGGATGTATGTATTGTGTGTGTTTTTTTGTGTGGGTGTGTGTGTTGTGTGTGAGTGTTGTGTGTGTGTGTGTGTGAGTGTGAGTGTGAGTTATACAAGTGTGTGGTGTGTTGTGTGGGTGTGTTGGGTGTTTGTGTGTGTGTGTGTGTGTGTGGTGTTTTCGAAACAACCTAATTAATCTGACAATAAAATGGGGGGTCAGTCATCAGTCAGTGTGGTGAGTGTGTGTTTGTGTGAGTGTGTTCATTGCACGCATAAGCAAATCAGTCCTATCTTCTCTCTCTTTCCTCTTCACGTATGTATGTATGTATGTATATATTTATGTAAGATAATATAATGTTGCTTAAAGCCCACCGACCACCGAAGCCACATCAGAGCTGTCACCACTTACAATCACTCACAAACATTGTGAGTGTGTGGGTGTGTTGTATTTGTTGGCGTGGCGTGCGGGTGCGTGCGTGCGTCGTGCGTGCGTGCGTGCGTGCGTGCGTGTCGTGCGTGCGTGCGTGCTTTGCGTGTGAGTGAGTTGTGTGTGTTGTGTGTGCATGCATGTGGCAAATCAATCCCCCTCTCACTATCAGAAATAAAAAACTAAAAGCACAGTGAAGCAAGAAATGTTGAACAGAAAACACCAGAGAAGTTAAGTCTCCAACCCCATCGCTCACCCACCATCCTCCTCATTCTCCTGATCCTGATCCATTTATGGATACCAGTTCAGCACATCGCCACCCACCTCCTTCCTCATCTCCCTGTCCTGATCCCAATGTATGATCCAGGTCAGAACATCACCACCCACCAACCACACATCACCCTGTTCCTGATCCCATCTATGGTATCCCAGTTCAGCACATCGCCATGCCCACCATCCCCACATCTCCCTGTTCCCAAACCCATTGTATGGAACCCAGTTCAGCCAGAACTCTGGTTTTTCTGATTGGTTGAACCATTCTTTTTTAAAGAACTCTAGTGTTTCTGTTTTTGGAAACCATGTCTTGTAAAGAACTCTAGTCTTCTGATCGGTTGGAAAGCGATGTCTTTGAAAGGATGGTTCCCCTCAGTAGTTTGTCTTCATTTCATTTCTTCTGCTTCATCACTACCTTCTTCATTGTTCTGACTTCATCATCTCCTTCTTCATTGACCGGTCTTCATCACTCCTTCTTTCTATGTCTATCTTCTATGTTGTTTCTGCTGCCTGATGAAAGTGATCCACCATCCTCCAGGCAGCAGTGCCAACTCGTTTTTTCCTTGACATTTTTTTTCCCACATACACAGGCTGACACTCCTGTGACGCTTCCTTTTAGACGCAAGATAATCACAACCTACCAAACAAAGTAGTGGAGTATTGTGTGTATGACCGGTTTACTTATCCTCTGCTTTGAGTCAGCCATATACTAACATCATGAAAGGGCGCATCTATGTATATACGTATCATTCTACTAACGCCAAAACTGGCCTTCCTCTATCCAAAAGTCAGTGAATGGGATTTAACAATCGTTCACCAACACGACCTCCAGTTTATAGTCTCATTCAAAGGACTGAATGGAAATGGAGTCAAACCGATGTGTAAACTCCGACGAAATATCCCCCTGAACCGAAACGGCCTGGTGGAGAATTCCACTCCGCAACCCGGATCACCAAGATCACAAGTCCGGCGCTCTACCAGCTGTGAGGGGCTATTCTGGCCCCCTTCTTGTCATTGCCAGGCCTTTCATCCACATACATTTTAAACGAGTGTAGTCCACGGGACAGGGTTGGCGGTGAACAATGAGGTTGGAGGGAGATGGGGAACATGAAAAAGGAGAGAAGGGATGATTCTCTGGTATAATTTCTAGGGAATTGGTGAAACGACGAGGGTTTGTTGGAGAGGGGGGGGAAGAGGTGAGGGAGGATGGACAGTTGGCACAGTGGACTGAGTAGGTTATTAACATAACCGTTCATCAACGTTCTCCGTGACAAGGCTGCAGATTCCCAGACAGACATTGTGTTCTCCTCTCCCTGTCCCTGACAGACACTGTGATACTCCTTCTCCTCACTGACAACACTGTGTTCTCCTTCCCCTTTCCCTGACTAGCCACTGTGTTCTCCTTCTCCTTTCCCTGACCAGACACTGTGTTCCTCCTCCTCCATTCCCTGACAGACACTGTGGTTTCTCCTTCTCCTTTCACTGACAGACACGGTTTTCGCCTTCTCCTTTCTCTGACAACTAGGGGCTCCGCCCCTTTCCCTGACAGACACTGTGGTTCTCCTTCCCCTTGCCCTGACAGACACTGTGTTCTCCTTCTCCTATCCCTGACAGACACAAAAACCCCCTGGGGGGGGTTTTATTTCCCCTCCTTCTTTCCCTAACAGAACAACTGTGTTCTCCTCTTTCCCTGACAGACGCTGTGTCTCCTTCATCCTTTCACTGACGACACTGTGTTCTCCTTCTCCATTCCCTGAAAGACCTGTGTTCTCCTTCACCTTTCCCTACAGACACTGTGTTCTCCTTCTTCCGACAAGACACTGTGTTCTCCTTCTTTCACCTGACAGACACTGTGTTTCTCCTTCTATTCCTCGCCTTACAACTCTGTGTTCTCCTTCTCCTTTCCCCATGACAGACACTGGTTTCTCTCTTCTCTCTTTCCCGGACAACACTGTGTTCCCTTCCTTCCTGAAGACACAGGAGTTTTCTCCATCCGTATCCTGACAGACACTTATTCTCCTATCCCCTTGCATTGAACGTTGTAATTGCAAATATAGTTTTTTTTTCTTATTCATAGGTCAACAAATAAGATTTGAAGAGTCAAATACTTGGTGTGAAGCCACGACAGGAACAGACTGTCTGCATACCGTGTTATGGAGATATGACTCCGTAGAAATTTTGACTCCCCGGTTCTTTATTTCTCAGGAGAAAAATGACAGTTCAGTTTTCTACATTATGGAGTCAATATTCAACGGAGAATATTGACTCCATCCGTAGAATATTGACTCCCATGGTTACGGAGAATAATGACATCCCGTAGACAAAATGACTCTGTGACCAATTTGTTGCAGTTTGCAAACTCTGTAAGTTTTCAGTCCGTTTCTCCGTAACATGTGTGTCGTATGACAGTACGCAAAAAGAAAGAAAGAAAGAAAGAAAAGAAAGAAAGAAAACAAAAGCTGGTTTTTCGTAAACTGCTGGATGGAACATGAATTAACTTGATGGATTGCATGTACACGTTTTACACATTCATACTTCGCACAAGAAAGATCAGGTCTATGGTCAAAGGTGAAAGTCACTGGGTCCCCCGTAAATTTTCTACAAGGTTGTTTCTCGGGGGATTTTTCGGAAAAAAACTATTGGACAGATCTCAACGAAATTGGGTGGTTAGTGCTGTAGATACGTTCGTCATGGCAGACCGATTCTATTACATCTAAGGAAGCCAATTCCATACTGTTCATATTGGATAATCGTTCTATCTGTAAAAAAGTGCGCGAAGATAGGGGACGATGCCAAGTCAAGCAAACAGCCTCTTCCAATCTTCTCTTCGTCTCTGTACGACTGAATCTTACAGTTGCTATCTCCCAATTATCACCTTCACAACAACAACAACAACAACAACAACAAAAGAAAAAAAGAAAAAAGGTTTTTGACTCAAAGATCAAGGTAGCAATGGCCACATACACGTTAATTTTCTCACAGTGTTTTCTTGGATTTATAAAACGGATCTAAAGGAAATCTGGTGTTCGATGTATTTCACAACCATAAACTCACAAGAAAATATAGTCGAGAGTGAAAGGTCAGATCACTCTGGCCATGTAAATTGCGCGTATGTCATGTCTGATGTAAAGCGGCTTTGATAATTGCAATTATGTTGTGTGGTGTGTGTGTTGTGTTGGTGTGTGGTGTGGTGTGTGTGTGTGTGTGTGTGTGTTGTGTGTGTGAGTGTTGTGTTGTGTTGTTTAGGTTGGTGGTGTGAAGATATCCTGCTGCTGAACAGCTCATTTAAATGGTTTCCTTCCAATGATAATACTGTTTGCTTTAAATCACAATCAAGCCGGCAGTTCCTTGAGCAATACATATGCCTAAGATAAACCTGGACCCAAAAATAAACCATCATCGGACTCCATGCCTTCATTTTTAGGGAAATATTCGTTATTTAATTATGATTGAAAATTATATCTGCCGTAGTTTTGATGCCAAGTTAAAAGGCACAATGTAGAATTTTGTGGCACTATTGGCGTAGAAGCCTTATGTATTTATTTGGTCAAGTTAACCATTGTCGATCTCTAATGTTTTCATTCCTGACTGACTTGTGGAATAAAATTGCTATTGACAAAGATTGGAAATGGTTGAGTAGCTGTGAATTGGGAACTCGTTGGCTAAATGGTATTGTGACAGTGTTAAAAGTCTGTGTTGGCCGCAGCATGGTTGATTGGCTCGCGTCGACGTCCAAGAACTTTTGGAGTTTTATACACACGGGTGGTGTTGTGTGTGTGTGTGTGTGGTGTGTTTGTGTGTGTGTGTGTGTTGTGTGTGTGTGTGTGAGTGGTTGTGTGAGATGCGCGTTCGTGCGATCGCGGCGTGCGCGCGACAGCGCGCGAAACATGAATGCCCCAATTTATAAATCTGCCGTAAATGGTTTCAGACAGACAGTCAGTGTGTGTGTGTGAGTGTGAGTGGGTGGGTGTGCGTGCGAGCTGCGTTCGTGCGTGCGGTGCGCGCGTACGCGCGCGCAGCATAGAATTGTGTGTGTGTGTATTGTGTGTGCGCGCGCACAAGCGCGCGAGCGAAACATGAATTTGCAGCCGTGTGTGTCGAAAGCGTAAGTGTGCATAGACTGGCGTACACAATGCATGTGCGTGCGTGCGGTCTGCGAAGCAGCATCCAGCAGCGGTAATAACAGCGGTTTGCGGTTGTTGGTCTCGGTAACAAGATTCATCTATGTCCTTGCCCGATTCCTACATCCAAATTCCGTACAGACAGAGATAGACAGACAACTAGCTAAAGAGATAGAATGCATGTGATTTTCAGATTGTTTGGACTTCAAGACTACATTCAACTGTCTAATAAAAAGCAGGTGAAAAGTTTCCTGGCTTCAATTCGCCTTTTATTAAAAAAAATGTTTTAATGTATGTGTTGTGTGTGTGTGAATGTGTGTGTAGTGTGTGTGTGTGTGAAAATATTAGGATTATCTCATTTAAAGCGACTCCAGTCGTGGTAATGGTCCAATATCACGACGAACAGGATGTTTGGGTCTTTTCAGAGTGGCGGCTGCCAGAACAAGAGCGCCGCACGCAGTTTGTTGAAACTGTCTGGCCCTACTGACATAGCATGACACAGTAATTTACTTCACGTTACTTTCGTGACGTTGTTTGAAGTAGCAAACGAAGATGATGTGGCTCGAACTTCTCAGAATTATGGTGTATAAAATATGTGCCAGTTTTTGCATGTTTATAGACTTTGTGTTTTTCAACAGTTAAAAACTTTACAAACACATTTAAGCAAACAAAACGCAAAAACGCGTGTCAGAAAGAGCAAAGAGTTTTGTCCAAAGAAAAATAAAGTTTGACTCTGGTCCACGACCCTCCCTACTTTTCCCAGCGACCCTAGACTTTTTCCTTTTAGTTCTCATCACAGCCACACACACACCCACCCCAACCCGCTCCGCGCGCGCGGCGCGCGCGCGCGCACGCATTCCCCCATCCCCCCTCCCCCCCCCCCCCCACACACACACCCACAAAGCAGTCAGCTTAAATCGAAACGGATTGTGTGGGGGGGGGAATGCCAAGTACCAAGCTTTGGAATCAACAGAAAAATGACGCTGCATTGACATACTTTTTATTTTAGCTGCAAGTGTACGCCCAGGATTGCAAACACAGTTTGAGGTCGTCTTTCTCCTACTTGAGACAAACCGTTTTTCTTCCTGCAATGTAAGATTTTGCAGTTTTAGTGCTTAAAAATTCTCAGAAAAAACTACCTACCCTATTTTTTCAACCATGTTACCAGAAACAAAACATACTCTTTTTTATGCCTTGGTAAGGCTGCGTTGTTTTAGCAGATTAGAATTTAATAATGCAGGGTCTCGCTTGTAAAGTATTACTGGAAAAAAGGGGGGAGCTAGAGGAGGAATAGATAACAAAAACATCAACACGGCGATAAAATAAAATGGTTTAGTCATTGTACTTATGTCCATGTCACAACCCAGCGTGGCCGCCGTGTGATGCGCCCACAGCGCATTCGTCGTCCCTGTCTTCTTCTGAAAGAACTCCAGACTGTCGCCTTGTCGATTCTTGTAAAACAGATCGTTGCTCTCAGAAGGAAAGAACATCTTGCTGTTTCTTCGAAAATTTCTTTTTGTTGTTCAGAACTCTTTTAATTCTGTCTGGTAATTATCTTTTCTTCTCCGATTTACTTCTCAGATCCTCAATCTTGAGCAGTAACCATGTCGATCAGAGACCATCTCAAACTGAACCCCGAGAGAACAATGTCGGAAATTTATTCTGCCAAGAATTCATCCATTGGGACTGTTCAGTTTCTACTCAAGTCCCAGCTATAATGAACCCCTCGTTGCATTTGCGTAAGCACACTGACTGGATCCTTTGGAGATCCGGCATTAGTAGATCGCACAGCAATATAGTCTCCAAGTCGATAGATCTATGTATAAACTTAATTTATTATACTGGAGTTTGTAATGCCACGGAGTTTCTGCCTGTTTTGTCTGGTTTTGATTGATATATACTTTTTAAAACTACGTTTATTTTCATGTGTTTGGCTTGCATGTACTTAATGTATTTAGGGTAAAGTATGCTTGTAGTCTGTGTGTGTGGTGAGTAGGATGCTGATATGGTTCTCAAAAAATTGGAACAGAAGTTCAGACCATAGTCAATCACAACCTCATGATCCTTTGAAGCATATTTTTTATAGTGGAGAATCTATCGACTGCATCATCCTGCAGCGCTGCGAAACTGTCAAAATAATTAACGGAGACCAGTGATGCGAGATCAACCAACATAACTGTACCCATCCTGCATGCTACCAGAGCCAATAGTTTTGCCAGTATATTCAGATAGGCATATTGTTCAAAACACCTGCAAGTCCAATATGAAAAGTTTATCTGGCCAAAGTCTGATAATGTTTCCTCAAAGCACACCCTGAAACATTACTGAACTATTCAATTCGTGTAAAAAAAAATGGTCTGAAAAAAACTTATTGATTACTGCATAAAAATTCTTTGATTCCCTTTGTTCCAGAGGCTCGTTGCTGAACTTTTTGGCTTGAGCAAGACTGTACTCACAAATGCCTTGGCCGTGTCGGCGACAGTTAAAAGTCTAGCGACATGTTCCAGTCTTTATGCGTTTTTATTCGAACTGCACAGTCGCTGACAAAACGGATGTCTTTAGCCGACAAACCGAACTTGTGCATCCTTGCAACTGCGCAATGACAGGACTTGACGAGACCGCAATAGATGGTCATTATCAGTTCGTTTTTCTACTTAATATCATATAACAATCTGCATAAACATTGATAGTTGTAGAAAAGCCGCAGCATCACAATCTCACAAACACACAAAAATCCACCACCAACAACCAAAGTGCTGATGATGAATGATGAATGATGAGATGAAGGTGACAGGCGCCGTTCCAAATTAAATTAGCCCAAAGCGCCGTGTGCAAACCCAACACGCACGCTCACGTACAACATGTCAATTCACACTAACTGACAAATAATAATGACATACAACTACTACTACTACTACTACTACACTAATCCTACTACTACTACTACTACAAATGATAATAACAATGATGCGAACCGCCAGAAAAACGGGAAAAACGAGTCACCGCGCAATAAAAAAAGCACCGACGCTTTTCGACAGCGTTGAATGAATCAAAACAACCTTCTTCTTGCTCTGAACTCTGAGCCGATCAAAGCACTAAGGGAAATTTTCGTTGTCTATTCGTTGTGTCTTACCTGAAGAAGACCTACGAGGCGAAACGCGTTAGTGTTTTTTTCTGTGCCTCGTTATCCACGTCTCTCTGGGCGGTTCGCTAACATTATGTTAAGATTTGTTTAGATTCCGCCTAGCATCGTCACACTTTGCAACTGGAACAATAATAATAGATAATTTAGAAATTCATCGCCTGAAACAATCTAACAAATTTATTAACCATTGTGTTTTATAAGAAGGATATTGAAGTGGATGAATAGTAATATCAAGATACCGTATAATACTTTATAAATCCAACCTTAGCACTAAAATTGACACATGAGTCCAATTTCTACAGGAGGGGATTCAATATTCACGGAGAAGGAGTCAAGTATTCCTCCGAGAAAATTGACTCCAAACCTGTAGAAAACTGAACGTTTCATTTTCTCAGAGAAGAAAAGAAATCGGGGAGTCGAAGCAGCAGTAATTTACTTCACTTACTTTCGGACGTTGTTTGTAAGTAGCAAACGAAGATGATGTGGCTCGAACTTCTCAGAATTATGGTGTTTAAAATATGTGCCAGTTTTGCTGTTTATAGACTTTGTGGTTTTTTCAACAGTTTAACTTTACAACACATGTAAGCAAACGCAAAAACGCGTGTCAGAAAGAGCAAAGAGTTTTGTCCAAAGAAAAAAGTTGTTGTCTCTGGTCACACGACCCTACCTAATTTTCCCTGCCGACCCTAGACTTTTTCTTTTATTCTCATCACACACACACACACACACACGCTCGCCGCGCGCGCGCGCGCGCGCGCCACGCATCCCCCATCCCCCCTCCCCCCCCCCCCCCCACACACACACACACAAAGCAGTCAAGCTTATATCGAAAGTCGATTTGTGGAAGACCTAAGTACCATGCTTTTGGAACTACAGAAAATTGACGCTGGCAGTGACATACTTTTATTTTAGCTGCAAGTGTACGCCAGGATTGCAAACACAGTTTGAGTCGTCTTTCTCCTTCTTGAGACAAACCGTTTTCTTCCAGCAGAGTAAGATTTTGCAGTTTTTGTGCTGAAAAAAATTCTTCAGAAAAATCTGACCTACCCTATTTTTCAACCATGTTACCAGAAACAAAAATACTCTTTTTTTTTGCCTTGGTAAGGGCTGCGTTGTTTAGCAGATTAGTATTATTATGCAGGGTCTACTTGTAAAGTATTACTGGGAAAAAAGGGGGGAGCGGTGAGGAGGGAATAGATAACAAAAACATCAACACGCCGATAAAATAAAATGGTTGATCATTGTACTTATGTCTTGTTCACACACCCAGGTGGCCGCCGTGTTGATGGGCGCCCACGCGCTTCGTCCCTGTCTTCTTTGAAAGAACTCGCAGACTGTCGCCTTGTCGATTCTTGTAAAACAGATCGTTGCTCTCAGAAAGAAAGAACTTCTTGCTGTTTCTTCGAAAATTTCTTTTTGTTGTGTCAGAACTCTTTTTAATTCTGTCTGGTATTATCTTTTTCTCCGATGTACTTCTTCAGTTCATCTATCTTGGCAGTATCCATGTCGTTCAGAGACCAATCTCAAACTGAACCCCGAGAGAACATTGTCGGAAATTTATTCTGCCAATAATTCATCATTGGGACTGTTCAGTTTATACTCAAGTCAGATTATAATGAACCCCTCGTTGCATTTGCGTAGCACACTGACTGGATCTTTGGTAGATCCGCGCATTAGTAGATCTGCACAGCAATATAGGTCTCCATGTCGATAGATCTATGTATAAACTTACTTTATTACTGAGTTTGTAATGCACAGTTTCTGCAGGTTTGTCTGGTTTGATTGATTTTTACTTTTTAAACTTCGTTTATTTCATGTTTTGGCTTGCTTGTTCTTATGTATTTAGGGTATGTATGCTTGTATGTCTGTGTGTGTGAGTAGGATGCTGATATGGTTCTCAAAAATTGGACAGAAGTTCAGACCATAGTCCAATCATCAACCCATATCCTTTGAAGCATATTTTTATAGTGGAGATCTATCGACCTGCATCATCCTGCACGCTGCGAAACTGTCAAAATAATTATACGGGAGACCTGTTGATGCGGAGATCAACCAACATAACTGTACCCATCCTGCATGCTACCAGAGCCAATAGTTTTGCCAGTTATTTCAGATAGGCATATTTTCAAAACACATGCAAGTTCCAATAATGAAAGTTTACTGCCAAGTCTGATAATGTTTCCTCAAAAGCACACCCTTGTAACATTTAATGAACTATCATTTCGTGTAAAAAAAAATGGTCTGAAAAATCTTATTGATTACTGCATAAAAATTCTTTGATTCCTTGTTTTCAGAGCTCGGTTGCTGAACTTTTTGGCTTGAGCATAGACTGACTCAGCTAATGCCTTGGCCGTGTCGGCGTCTGTTAAAAGTCTTGCGACATGTTCCAGTCTTTATGCGTTTTTATCGTAACTTCACAGTCTGAAAACGGATGTCGTTTAGCCGACAAACGAAGCTGTGCTCCTTGCAACTTGCAGCAATGACAGGACTTTGACCAGAGACCGCAATAGTGGTCATTATCTATTCGTTTCTACTTAATATCATAATAACAATCTGCATTAAACAGTGATAGTTGTAGAAAAGCAGCAGCATCAGCAATAAAACAAACAAACAAAAATCCACCACCAACAACAAAGTGATGATGATGATGATGATGATGATGATGATGTTGACAGGCGCAGTTCCAAATGAATTAGCCCAAAGCGCCGTGTGCTAACCCAACACGCACGCTCACGTCAACATGTGCATTCACACTAACTGACAATTATAATGACATACTACTACTACTACTACTACTACTACTACTACTACTACTACTACTACTACTACTAATGATAATAACAATGATAGCGAACCGCCCAGATAAACGTGGAAAAACGAGTCACAAGAAAAAACACAACGCGTTTCGACGCGTTGAATGAACACCTTCTTCCTTGCGCTGAACTCTGAAGCGATCAAAGCTAAGGGAATTTTCGTTGTTCTATT
The DNA here is from genome assembly GCA_018398815.1 of Conus ventricosus. NCBI lineage: Eukaryota > Metazoa > Mollusca > Gastropoda > Neogastropoda > Conidae > Conus > Conus ventricosus. The sequence continues at coordinate 34,143 of JAFLJL010017820.1, read as the reverse complement.
CGTTTGTGTCTTACCTGAAGAAGACATAAGAGGTCGAAACGCGTTGTGTTTTTTCTTGTGATCGTTTGTCCACTCTCTCTGGCGGTTCGCTAACATTTATGTAAGATTTGTTTAGATTTCCGCCTGCAGTCGTCTCACTTTGCAACTGGATCAATAATAATAGATAATTTTGAAATTCATCGACTGAAACAATCTACAAATTAATTAACCAGTGTGTTTTATAAGAAGGATATTGAAGTGGATGAATAGTTATCAAGATACGTATATATACTTATAAATCAAACATAGTAGCAACTAAAATTGACACATGAGTCATTTTTCTACAGGAGGGGAGTCAATATTCACAGAAGGAGTCATATTCTCCGAGAAATTGACTCCAAACCTGTAGAAACTGAACGTTCAATATTCTCCGTGAGAAATAATTGGACTCAAAAGAAAGAAGAGAAGAAAAAAAAAAGAAAAAGAAAAAACCCCAGAAAAATATTTTTTTTGGGATTAAATGCTTTTTTCTTTCCTCTATTCCCGTCTGAAAACAAACTGGAAATTTCATAAGGGGAAGAAAAGAGAGAAGAGAGAGAGAGAGAGAGGGGAAGAGAGAGAGAGAGAAAGAGACAGAGAGACAGAGAGACAGAGAGGGGAAAGACAAGAGAGAGAGAGAGGAGCAGAGAGAAACAGAGAGGGACAGAGAGAGAGAAAGACAGACAGAGAGAAGAGAGACAGGAGAGAGAGAGATAGAGGACAGAGAGAGGGGAACAGAGACAGAGAGAGACAGAGAGAGAGGAGCAGAGCAGGAGAAGAGACAGAGAGAGAAGAGACGAGGGAGAGACAGAAGGAGAGAGAGAGGAGAGAGAGGGGGAGAGAGAGAGAAAAAGAAAAGAAGAGGGGAAGAGAGAGAGAGAGAGAAAAAGAGAGAGAGAGTTTTTTGCAGGGGACACTTATCACAAGAGAAGGAAAATGACCCATCCCCTACCTTTCACAGGGGGAGAGGCGAGAGGAAAGCGGCAGAAGGGGCGTAGTTTGATTAATCGCGTTTTTTTTTTTTTTTATTTTTATCCTTTAATGTTTTTTTCATTTCCAAACCCAAAAAAAGCTTGGAGTCAGTTGAGGCGCGCACGCACGCACACACCACACACACACGCCAACACAACACACACAACACCCACACCAACACCGCGCCCAACGCAGCATGCCGCACGACAATCACGCACGCACGCACCCAATCACCACGCACGCACAGAGAGAGAGAGAGAGAGAGAGAGGAGGAGAGAGAGAGAGACGAGGCAGAGACAGAGACAAGACAAGACAGAGAAAAAAGAGTGTGTGTGGTTTGGTGTGTGTGGTGTGTGTTGTTTTGTGTGTGTGTGTGTGTGTGTTGTTGGAGCACAATTTAAAAAAGAAAAATTATGCTGGTAGGTTTTCTTGACGGAGATCTGGGTAAAACCCTGAAACTTCAGCCCCCTCTCCACTGGCACTCTTTTCGCTGCCCCTGCCGTTGCCTTATTTTGGTCCCCCCTTACAGGCTTTCCCAAGTGTTTCAAAAACCCCAAAGGCTAGAGCCACCTTTTCCCTGGCCCACCTCTGGGGCCCAACCTTTTGGGCCCCAACCTCTATGGCCCCAAACCCCTCAGGCCCCATCCTCTAGGGCCCCAACCCTATGACTCCAACCTCTGTGGCCCCAAACCCTCTAGGCCCAACCTCTATGGCCCAACCCTCTATACCCCAACCCTTAGGGCTCCCCCTCTTGGCCCAAACCCTCTGTGGTCCAACCTCTTGGCCCAACTCTATGGTCCAACCTCTGTGGCTCCAAACCCCTTATAGCTCCAACCTCTATGGCTCCAACCTCTAGGCTCCAACCTCTAGGGCCCCCAACCGCTGGGCTCCAGCCTCTATGCCCCAAACCTTTTATGGCTCCAACCTCTGGGGCCCCAAACCCCCTTTACCCAAACCTCTAGGCCCCCCTTATGGCTCCAACCTCTTGGCTTCAACCTATAGTCCAATCTCAGGGGCCCAACCTCTATAGCTCCAACCCTATGGCTCCAGCCTCTGTGCCTCCCCAACCCTGGGGGCTCCAACCTCGGGGCTCCGGTCAGGGGCTCCAGCCTCTGGGTCCAACCTCTATGGCTCCAACCTCTGGGGCTCCAACCCTTGGCCCAACCTCTTGCCCCAACCTCTATGGCCCCAGCCTCTGTGGCTCCGCCCTGGGGCTCCAACCTCATGGCCCAACCTCTAGGGCTCCAACCTTTTTGGCTCCATCCTCGGGCTCCAGCCCTGTGTCCAACCCAGGCCCCAAACCTCTAGGGCCCCAACCCTCTGTGGCTCCAGCCTCTTCTCCAACCTCTGGGGCCCGCCTCTGGGCCCCACCCTGTGGCTCCAACCTCTATGGCCCCAGCCTTTTGGGGCCCCAACCTATAGGCTCAAACCTCTGGGCTCCCCTCTATACTCCGCCCGTGGCCCAGCCTTGTGCCCCCAACCTCTTGCCTCCAACCCCCAACCTCTCCAACATCTTGAAACCACGAAAATCACTCACCAACTTTCGAAAGAGAAGCCAGTTTGGCCGTGGTAGGGATGACACGTTAAACATAGCATGCCCCTTTCCCCGTAGCTGGGAATGGCTCCCTTTAAGGGGGGATAAAAAGGGCATAACACAAAACTCCCGTCCCTTTGCTGGTAAGGGGATGAATCCTTGCCTGTCTATCGGGAGTGTCCACGGGATTTCCCTTTTCTTACGGGGTGTCCACAGGAGTACCAGCCTGTCACACGGGTGTCCACAGGAGTATAAGCCTGTCTATACAGGGAGTGTCCACAGGATACCACCCCGTCTTACAGGGAGTGTCCAAAGGAGCCCCGACTGTTCATACAGGATGCCATGAGTATCAGCCCTCTTACAGGGATGCCCCAGGGTACCACCCTTCATAGAGGGAGTGTCCAAAGGAGTATCACCTTTTCGAAACAGGATGTCCACGGGAGTACAACCTGTCTTAAACGGGGAGTTCCACAGAAGTACCAGCCTTTTAAACGGGGAGTGTCCACAGGAGAACCAGCATACAGGGATTTTCCAAAAGAGTATCAGCCGTCTATAAGGAGTGCCCCCAAAGGAGTATCACCTGTCTATACAGGGAGTTTCCAAAGGAGTATCGCTTGTCTTAGGGGGGAGGTTCACAGGGATCACCCTCATACGGGGAGTGGCAAGGAGTATCCCCCTGTCTATCAGGGACCCCCAAAGGAGTATCAGCCTGTCTATACAGGAGTGCCCCAAAGGAGTACCAGCCTTCTATACATCGCGTCCCCCACGGAGTATCCCTGTCTATTAGGGAGTGTCCAAAGGAGTATCACCTGTCTTACAGGGAGTGCCAAATGATATCACCCGCACACAGGAGGTCCAAAGGAGTAACCCTGTCTAACCGGGAGTGTCCAAGGGTACGCCGTCTTCACAGGGAGTGCCCAAAAAGGAGTATCACCTGTTAACAGGGAGGCCCGGGGGTACCACCTGTCACCAGGGTGTCCACGGGAGTACCAGCCTTTTATACGGGGAGGCCCCACAGCAGATCACCCCTGTCATAAGGGAGGCCCACAGGATTAAAAACCCTGTCATACAGAGAGTGCACAGGAGTGTCACCTGTCTATACATGGAGTGCAAAGGAGTTCAGCCTGTTTCAGGGAGTGTCCAAAAGATTCCCAATTCTATACGGGGAGTCCCCACGGGAGTATCACCGTCTTACTGGAGGTCCAAAGGGTACCGCCTGCCCATACAGGGAGTGTCCAAGGATTATCAGCCGTCTATACAGAGAGTGCCCAAAAGGGGAATTCCAGCCTGTCTATCATGGCGGCCCACAAAAGTATCGCCCTTAATAAGGGATTTAAAAGGGAGACCGTTTTGTCTATACATGGGTGTTCGGAGTATCACCCTGTCTATCAGGGATGCCCAAAAGGGAGCCCAGCCGTCTAAACGGGGAGTGTCTAAAGGGTACACCTGTCTGACAGGAGTGTCCAAAGGTGTAGCCCGCTATAAGGGGTGTCCTGGGGAGTACATCCTGTCCATCGGGGAGTGTCCAAATGATTTTCTGCCGTCTATCGGGAGTGTCCAGGGGAGTACCAGCCGCATACAGGGGTGTCCACAGGTTTTTCACCTGTCTATACAGGGAGTGTAAAAGGAGCACGCCTGTCTATAAGGGGTGCCCAAAAGGGAAATCACCCGTTTACAGGGGTGTCCAAAGGACACACCGCTAACAGGGGTGTCCAAAAGATATCCCCCCTGTCTAAAGGATTGTTCAAACAGTACCAGCCGAAAAACGGGGATGTACACGGGTACCACCCCGTCTATACGGGATGTACACAGGGTATCCCCTGTCTACACGGGGAGTGTCCAAAAGGGTATCACCCGGTCTAACAGGGAGTCCCCAAAAGGATACCACCCTGTCTATACAGGGAGTGTAAAAAGGAGTATCTCCTGTCTATACCGGGAGGTAAAAAGCATAATCCTGTCCCCACAGGGAGTGTCCAAATGAGTTTCACCTTCTATCACGGAGTGCCCCCGGGGAAAACACCGTTACACAGGGGGTCTAGGGGAGTGCCAGCCTGTTTTAAAAGGGATGTCCACAGGAGATCAGCCGTCTTAGAAAAGGGTGTGTCCACAGGATCCACCTGTCTAAAAAGGAGTTCCACGGATTCACCGCTTACAGGGGTGTCCAAAGAGCAAAACCCCGTCATCCGGGAGTGCCAAAAGGAAATCCCCTGTCATAAAGGAAGTTCCAAAGGGTAGCACCCTGTCTAACGGGGGAGTGTTCAAAGGAGTCCACCTTCTATACGGGAGTGTCCCGGTTTACCCCCTTTTAATACGGGAGTGAACCAGGAGATCATCCTGTCTACACAGGAAGTGTCCAAAGGGTATCAGCCTGTCATACGGGGATACCCAAAAGGAGTCGAGCCGTCTATACGGGATGTCCAAATAGTATCACCGTCAAACCCGGGAGTGTCCAAAGGAGTACTAGCTTTTGCACGGGGAGTCCAAAGGGGAGTATCGTCCGTCTATACAGGGAGGTCCAGGGATACCACCTGTTACACGGGGATGTCCCAGGGGAGTGCCAGCCTGTCTATACAGGGAGGCCACGGGAGTATCAGCCTGTCTATACAGGGAGTGTTACGGGGTACCATGTCATACAGGGGTGTCCACAGGAGAACATCCGGCTTTCGGGGAATGTCCACGGGTTTACCAGCCTGTCTAACGGGGAGTGTTCACGGGGAGTATACCTGTCTACGGGGAGTGTCCAAAGGAGTTCAGACTGTCTATACAGGGGTTCAAAAAGGGTTTTCCACTGTCTAAAAAGGGGGTGTCCACGGGAGTATACCGTCTATAAGGGAGTGCCCAAAAGGATACCCCCCCTGTCTATACAGTTGGTGTCCACAGGATATCAGCCGTCTTACGAAGTGTCCAAAGGAGTAAAAGCCTGACTTACATGGCGTGCCCACGGGAGTATCGTCCTGTCTATAAGGGATGTCCAAAAGGGAGTACCAGTTTGTCATACAGGCGTGTTACAGGAAATATTCTGTCTATACAGGGAGTGTCCAAAGGAGTACCTCCCTTCAAACGGGGGTGTCCAAAGGGTTTCAGCCTGTCTATACAGGGGGGTTCCAAAGGAGATCAGCCTTCTATACGGGAGTGTCCAAAGGAGTATCACCGCTATCAGGGTGCCCAAAAGGGAGTTAACCCGCTAACGGGATGCCACGGATTTTCAGCCTGTCTATAAGGGGTGACAAGGAAACAGCCGTCTATACGGGGGGCGAAAAGGGAGCAGCAGCCTGTCTATACGGGGATGTTCAAAAGATACCGCCTGTCTATCGGGGGAGTGCCCACAGGGTCCCAGCCGTTTTTCCCGGGGTGACACAGGAGATCATCCTGTCACACGGGAAGTGCCCAAAAGGAGATCAGCCTGTCTATACAGGGTATCCAAAGGAGTAGACCCTGTCATACGGGGGGTCCAAAGTATATCATCCGCCCAAATACCGGGGTGTCCAAAGGATACTACCTGTTTCACGGGAGTGTCCAAAAGGAGTATCGCCGTCAAAAGGGGATGTCCAGGGGATAACCACCGTCACACGGGGAGTGCCAGGGGAGTGCCACCCTGTCTATACAGGGGGTCCACAGGAGTATACCGTCTTTACGGGAGTGTCTACGGAGTCCCGCCTGTTTCGGGGAGTGTCCACGGGAGTTCACCTGTCTATACAGGGAGTGTCCAGGGAAAACAGCCTTCTATACAGGGATGTTTCACAGGAGTATCAGCCTGTTTACAGGATGCCAAAGGAGTATCGACGTTATACGGGAGTGCAAAAAGATTCCCAGCCTGCTAAAAGGGGTGCCCACGGGGTATCACCTGTTATACATGGATGTCCAAAGGATACCAGCCTGTCATACATTTTGGTGCCACAGGAGTTCAGCCTGTTATACAGAGAGGTCCAAAGGAGACAACCCGTATACATGGGTGCCACAGGATATCGTCCTTTTTAAAAGGAGTGTCCAAAGGAAAAAGCTTGTCTTTACAGGCGGTCTACAGGGGTTCACCCTTCTATCATGGCGTGTCTACGGGTTCACCTGTCTATACGGGGATGTCCAAAGGAACCTCTGTCTATACGGGGATTTCCCAAAAGGGATATCACCTTCTTACAGGATGTCCAAAGGATACACCTTTTCTATACAGGGAGTTCCAAAGGGAGTACCCAAGTCTATACGGGGATGCCCAAAAGGAGTTTACCCCCGTCTATACGGGGAGTTCCACGGTATCACCTTCTTACAGGGAGGTTCAAAAGGCCCAGCCGTCTAACAGGGAGTGCCCCACGAGTACCACCCTGTTTACAGGGAGTGTAACGGAGTATCATCCTGTCTACAAGGGAGTGTCCAAAGGGTATCACCTGTCTATACAGGAGTCCCCAAGGAGTACCAGCCTGTCTATACGGGGATGCCCAAAAGGAGACCCCTCCTGTCTATACCGGGGTGCCCAAAGCAAAAACACCGTCACACAGGAGTGTCCAAAAGTACATCCTTCATAAAAAGGGTGCCCCGGGGAGTCCCACCTGTTACACGGGGATGTTAGGGGGAGTGCCAGCCTTCTAAACAGGGGTGTCCACAGGAGTATCACCTTCTTTTAAAAACGGGGTGTGTACAGAGTACCAGCCTGTTATAAAGGGGGGCCCACAGGAGTACAGCCTGTCTATCAGGGGTGCCAAAGGACATAACCCTGTCACCCGGGAGTGCCAAAAGGAGTTTCACCTGTCTATACGGGAGTTCCAAAAGGGTAGCGCCTTCTATACAGGGGTGTTAAAAGGAGTACAAGCTGTCTATAAGGATGTCCCAGGATCCACCTGTCTAAAAATGGAGTGTCACGGGAGTATCACCGTCACACAGGAATTTCCAAAGGGTACGCCTGTCATACAGGGTACCAAAGGAAAACGACCCTGTCTAAAGGGGAGTGCCCAAAGAGTATCATCCTGTCTATCCGGGGAGTGTCCAAAGGAGTACCAGCCTTTTGCACAGGAGTGTAAAAGGAGTACGCCTGTCTATACGGGGAGTGCCCATGGGAGTACCACCCTGTCTACACAGGGAGTGCCCCAGGGGAGGCAAGCCTGTCTATACGGGATTTCCCAGGGTACATCCGTTTTTAACGGGATTTTTCCCCACAGGATTACCGCCTGTCTATACGGGGAGTGTTCAAAGGAGTTCACCTGTTTTTCAGGGAGTACCAAAGGAGTTCAGACGTCTATAAGGATGTCAAAAAGATTTTCCTCCGTCTATAAAGGGGGTGTCCACAGAGTATCAGCCTCTATACATGGAGTGTCCAAAGAGTACCACCGTCTTACGTTAGGTCCACAGAGTATCACCCTGTTATACGAGAGTGCCCAAAGGAGTACCAGCCTGATATACATGGGGGTTTCCACGGGAGTATCGTCCTTCTATAAGGGAGTGTCCAAAGGAGTCCCAGCTTGCTTACATGGCGTGTCTACGGAGTATCATCCTTTATACGGATGTCCAAAGGAGTACCTGCCTGCTATACAGGGAGTGTAAAAGGGTATCACCTGTAAAACGGGGAGTGCCCAAAAGGAGACACCTGTCAACGGGGATGCCCAAAAAAGTATCACCCTGTCTATACGGGGAGTCCCCAAAGATTTTTCCCCCCCTTAAAACAGGGTTGTCCACGGGATTTTCAGCCTTCTAAAAGGGGTGTAAAAAGGAAATCACCCTGTCTATACAGGAGCGCCAAAGGGGCACAGCCGTCAACAGGGGTGTTCAAAAAAATCCACCCTTTCTGTCAGGGAGTTCCACAGGAGTACCAGCCTGTCTAACAGGGAGTGACACGGAGTATATCCTGTCTACCAGGGAGTGCCAAAAGGAGTATCAACCGTCAAACAGGAGTGTCCAAAGGAGTAGGGCCTTTAACAGGGAGGTCCAAAGGAGTATCACCCTGTCTATACGGGATGTCCAAAGGAGTATACCTGTTTTCCACGGGAGTGCCCCAAAGGAGTACATCCTGTCTTTAGGGGGAGTGTCGAAAGGAGATCCCTGTCTATACCGGGGTGTCCAAAAGGGTATCATCCGTCTTACAGGGAGTGTCCAGGGGAGAACCAGCCTTTACACGGAGTGTCCACGGGAAAGGGGCCGCCGTCATACAGGGTGCCCAGGAGTATCAGCCTGTTATACGGGGTGTTTCCACAATACCGCCGTCTAACAGGGATGTCCCGAGACCACCCGTCTTACATGGAGTGTCCCGGAGTAAGCCTGTTTTTAACAGGGATTTCCACAGGAGCATCACCCTGCTATACAGGGAGTGTCCACGGGAGATCAGCCGTCTAACGGGGAGTGTCCACAGGATACACCTGCTATCGGGGTGTCTACGGATCCCAGCCTGTCTATACGGGGGAGGCCCAAGGAAAAATCACCCTGTCTAAAAGGGGAATGCCACAATTACCAGCCGTCTATAAGGGATGTTCAAGGATATCACCTTCTATACAGGGAGTGTCCAAAGGGTATAGACTGTCTATACAGGGAGGTAAAAAAAGAGTTCCAGCCTGTCTAAAAAGGGGGGTGCCACAGGATATCCCTGTCTAACATGGAGTGCCCAAAGGAGTCCCACCTGTCTATACGGGTTGGTGTCCCGGGAGTTCCCCTGTCTAACAGAGATTTCCCAAAGGAGTACAACCGACTTACATGGCGTGTCCCAGGAGTACGTCCTGTCAAAAGGGGATGTCAAAGGAGTACCAGTTGGTATAAGGCGTGTCTACAGGAGTACATTCTGTCTATAAGTGAGTGTCCAAAGGATACCTCCTGTCTTTCGGGGAGTGTCCAAAGGGTACACCTGTCTATACAGGGAGTGCCCAAAAGGGGAGTTCAGCCTGTTTTTAAACGGGGATTTCCCAAAAGGAGTATCATCCTGTCAAAAGGGGATGTCCAAAAAGGATTTCAGCCCGTCTATACAGGGAGTGCCCCACAGGAGTACAGCCGTCTTTTCAGGGTGTTTTACAAGGGGAATCAGCCGTCTAAAAAGGGAGCGCCAAAGAGCAGCACTTCTATACGGGGAGTGTTAAAAGAGTACCAGCCTGTCTAAAAGGGAGGGTCCACGGAGTACCACCCTGTCTAACAGGGAGGTCCCCGGGATATACCCGTCTACACAGGGGTGCCCCAAAGGATACACCGTCTATACGGGAGTATCCAAAGGAGTACGACCCTTTTCATACGGGGAGTGTCCAAAGTTATCATCCTGTCTAAAACGGGAGTGCCCAAAAGGGAGTACTACCCTTTTGCACGGGGAGTGTCCAAGGAGTATGCCTGTCTAACGGAGTGCCCACGGGGACCAGCCTGTCTACACGGGAGTGTCCAGGGGAGTGCCAGCCTGTCTATCGGGGTTCCACGGGAGTACACCTGTCATAAGGGATGCTACGGAGTCCACCCTGTCTATACGGGGAGTGTCCAAGGAGTTCTCCTGTTATACGGGATGCCCCACGGATTACCGCCTGTTATACGGGAGTGTTCACAGGAGTATCACCCTGTCTATACGGGGAGGTCCAAAGGAGATAAACTGTCTATACAGGGATGTAAAAAACGAGTTCCAGCCTTTTATAAAGGGGTGCCCACGGGAGTATCAGCCTTCTATAAGGGTTCCAAAGGAGTACCAGCCTGTTAACAGTTGGTGTCCACAGGATATACCCTGTCTAACAGAGGGCCCAAAAGGATACAAGCCTGACATACAGGGTGTCCACAGGAGTTCCCCTTTTAAAAGGGAGGTCCAAGGGTAACCTTTTTCTATACATGGCGGTCTCAGGGTATACCTGTCATCAGGGATTCCCAAAAAGGATACCTCCCTGTCTTACGGGGGAGGCCCAAAAGGATACAGCCTGTCTATACGGGGAGTGTCCAAAAGTATCACCGCTTACAGGGAGTGCCAAAAGGGATATCTCCGTCTTACAGGGGTGTCCAAAGGGATTTCAGCCCGTCATCAGGGGGTCCACAGGAGTATCACCTGTCGAACGGGAGTGTACAAAGGAAATCACCTGTCTATACGGGGAGCGTCAAAGGAGCGCAGCCTTCTATACAGGGGTGTTCAAAAGAGTCCCAGCCTGTCTATACGGGGAGTCCCCACAGGAGTACCGCCTGCTATACAGGGAGGTAAAAGGGAGTATCATCCTGCTACACGGGAGTGTCCCAAAGGAGTATCGTGTCTATACAGGGGTGCCCAGAGGGTCCCCACCGTTAAAAGGGGAGTGTCCAAAGGAGTATCATCCGTCATTCCGGGGTGCCCAAAAGGGTATATCCGTCACACGGGGAGTGCCCCAAATGAGTATCACCCTGTCTATACACGGAGTGCCCCGGGGAGTCCCCAGTTTTTCCCGGGGGAGTGTCTAGGGGAGTGCCACCCTGCTTAAGGGATGTCCACAGGATATCAGCCTGCTATAGAACGGGTGTGTCCACAGAGTACCAGGTCTATACGGGAGTGTCCACAGGAGTATAGCCTGTTATACGGGGATGTCCAAAGGAGCATAACCCTGTCTACCCCGGGAGTTCCAAAGGAGATTCAGCCGTCTAAAGGGGGAGTGCCAAAGGAGTAGCCCTGTCTAACGGGGAGTGTTAAAAGGGTACAAGCCTTTTTTCAGGGAGTGTCCACGGGAACCACCTTTAAGGGATGTCCCAAAATATATCCTGTCTACACAGGAAGTGCCCAAAAGGACACCCTTCATACGGGGAGCCCAAGGAGTCGAGCCTGTTATACAGGGAGTCCCCAAAGTAGTAACCCTGTCTATACCGGGGTGCCCAAAGGGAGTACCACTTTTGACGGGGAGTGCCAAAAGGGAGTATCGCCCTGTCAAACGGGGAGTGCCCATGGGAGTACCACCTGCTACACAGGGAGGCCCACGGAGTGCAAGTGTCTATACGGAGTGTCCACGGAGTATACCTGCTAACGGGGATGTCCACGGGATTACCCCCGTCTTACAGGGAGTGTTCCGGGAGTATCAGCCTGCTATAGGGGGGAAAAACCAAAAGGAGTACAGACTGTCATCAGGAGTGTCAAAAAGAGTTCCGCCTGTCTAAAAGGGGGTGTCCACAGGGTATCACCGTCTAACATGGAGTTCAAAGGAGTACCAGCCTTTTTTACAGTTAGTGTCCACAGGAGTTCGCCTTCTATACGAGAGTGCCCAAAGGATAACCACCCTGCTTAAAAGGCGTGTCCACGGGGATATCGTCTGTCTAAAAGGAGTGTCAAAGGAAACCAGCTTGTCTATACATGGCGCGTTACGGGGTTATCACCTTCTATACAGGGTGTAAAAGGGAGTACCTCCTGTCTATAGGGGGATGCCCAAAAAGGAGATCACCCTGTCTATACGGGGAGTGTCCAAAGGAGTTCCCTGTCTTAAACAGGGACTCCCCAAAGAATTCATCCTGTCTAAAGGGAGTGCCCAAAGGGGGTTTCAGCCCTCTAAAAGGGAGTGTCCACAGGATACACCCTTCTATACAGGGGTGTAAAAGGGAGAATCACCGTTAAAACGGGGAGCCCCAAAGGGCAGCGCCGTCTAACAGGGAGTGTAAAAAGATACCAGCCTTCTGTACGGGGAGTTTCCACGGGTCCCCAGCCTGTTTACAGGGGGGTTACACGGAGTTATCCTGTCTACACGGGGATTGTCCAAGGGTATCAACCTGTCAACGGGATGCCCAAAGGAAAGTACAGCCTGTTATACAGGAGTGCCCAAAGGATATCTCCGTTATACGGGAGTGTCCAAAGGAGAAACACCGTTATCACGGGAGTGTCCAAAGGGAGTTCATCCTGTCAAACCCGGGGTTTGTCGAAGATATCATCCGTCATAGGGGATTTCCCAAAGGAGAAATCTCCTGTCTATACGGGAGTGCCAGGGGAGTACCAGCCTGTTACACAGCGATTTTCCACGGGGTGCCCCCTGTCAAAACGGGAGTGTCCCCAGGAGTTCACCCTGTCTATAAGGGTGTGTCCACGGGGTAACCTGTCATACGGGGAGTTCCACAGGAGTCCAGCCTGTCTTACAGGGAGGTCCACGGGAGTATCACCCTGTTAACGGGGATGTCCCGGGAGAAACAGCCTGTCTATCCCGGGGAGTGTCCAAAGGAGTCCCGCCTTTTACACAGGGAGTGTCCAAGGAGTATATCCTGTCTATACGGGGAGTGTTCAGGGGAGAACCTGTCTACCGGGGGTGCCCAAAGGAGATCACCGTTATACAGGGAGTGCCACAGGCGTATAAGCCGTCTAACAGGGGTGCCCAAAAGGATACCAGGTGTCTAACGGGGGATGTCCAGCAAATCCCAGCCGTCATAGAGGGAGTGTCCCAGGAGTACCCACCTGTCTATACAGGGATGTCCCCAGGACATCAACCTTCTTACGGGAGTTCCAAAGGGGGTACAGCCTGTTTTTAACGGGGGAGTGCCCCAAATTAGTCCCAGCCTTCTATACGGGATGTCCAAAGGAGTATCAGCCTTCTATACCGAGGTCCACGGGAGTTCACCTACGAACCGGAAAAAAAAAGAATTTGGGATCCCCTTTAACATCTTTTTGTTGTTTTAACTTCAGATGATTTCCAGTGGTTCCAGCCCACACGTTTTAAAACCCTTTTTTGGAAAGACAGCTTTGCTGAAACCCAATGTAAAACGTCATTACCCCGGGGGAAACGGGGAAAAAGAATTATTATCCCGGGGAAACAGGGAAAACATGACTATCCCCAGGGGACGGGAAAACGTTTTTTATCCTCGGGGGAAAAATTATTACCTCGGGAAAACAATCATCTCTTCAGGGGAAAAAAATTTTCTCAAGAAACAGGGGAAACAATTATTTCCCCACGGAAAACAGTTTATCCTCGGGAAAAAGGAGAAAAATTCATTTTCCTAAGGAAACAAAAAAGGGGCTATATCCTCAAAAAAAAACCCTGGAAATAGTTATGACCCAAGGAAAAAATTAAATCTTCTGTTTAATAACTGTTTTCCCCCTTTTTTGGGTTTTCCTGGGTTCCAGCTGTTTTCCCCCGTGTGTGTGTGGGTTTGTGGTGTGTGTGTGTGGTGTGTTGTTGTGTGTGTGGTGTTGTGTGTTTGTGTGTGTTTTGTGTGTGTGGTGTGGGGGTGTTGGGTGTGGTGTGTGTGGGTTTTTGTGTTGTGTGTGTGTTGTGTTTAAGCGCCTTGTGTGTGAGGAGCACGCAGACATTGTGTGTGTGTGGGGGAGAGAGAAGAGAGGAGAGAGAGAGAAGAGAGAGAGAGAGAAAAGAGAGGAAAGGGGGAAAGAAGAAGAGAGAGAGAGGAGAGAGAGGTGAGAGACAGACAGACAGACAAACAGACAAACAGAGAAAAGGGAGCGGGTTTGTTACATGTCAGGCAAGGATTTTCCCGTTGAAAAACCAGGGAAGGAGTTTTGGGGGAAAAACCGTACGTGTCTGACTCCATCCGGGATTTGGGGGATAGATCACTTTGCAGAAACTTTATATGTGTTTGTTGTCTGTCGTCTTTCTTGTAAAGCTGTTTCTTTTGTGGGGCACACATGAATTTGGGGCGGGGCGGGCACGTGTGTGTGATTTGTATGTGTGTGGGTGTTGTGTGTGTGTTGTGTGTGTGTGTTGTGTGGTGGTGTGTGTCTTGTGTTGTGGTGTGTGTGTGGTTGGTTTTGGGGTGTGTGTGGTGTGTGTGTGTGTGGGGGTGTGTTGTTTTTGTTGTTCAATTAGCATCTTTTTCACCAGGAGAATAAAAAAAAAAAGATTTGAAAGAAAATTAATTTTATCAGGAAAGGATAGTGCGGCGTACGTGCGTGCGTGCGTGCGTGTGTGGTGTGAAATGTCAAATTTTTTTTGAGAGGTTTTCAAAGGGGCAAATTTTTTTTTTATCTATCACGCAACTGCAAAACAAGAAAAATGGAAAAGTTGAAAAAAAGATAGCAAACACATAGGAATATAGAAAATAAGGGAATACTTCACCATGAAAAAAAGACAAGGGTCTGCAACATCACCCCCTTTCAGTGTGTTGTGTGTGTGTGTGTGTGTGTGGTGGGGTTTGTGTGAGTGTGTGTGTGTGAATAAGGGTAAACACAAACACACACACACACACACACACACACACACACACACACACCACACACACCACACACACACACACACACACATTCACATCTAGTTACAAAAATACAACACACATTTAAGTACGTACACACGCCATAACACACTACACACGCACAAAAACACTAAAAGAAGAGAGGGAGAGAGAAGGAGAAGAGAAGAGGGAAGGACAGAGAGAATACATGATTTGCATCCAGATATAGGGCCCACAGACGATGACGGACGGCAGACAGAAAAAAGACAGACAGAAAAAAGACAGAATGCCACAGATGGTTATCAGACATCGTGCCCAGCCACAGAAACCCTGTCTGACTTTACCCAGACTGATGCATTCAAAAGGCCAAAAACCACAGGTGAGGAGGGTTGTGACGTCGTTGTCTGTAATGCGTGACGATTGAGGACTAATTTTTGGCAAAGAAGGTTTCCTTAGGAGGGATATAATACCGGCCCACGCCCAAAAAAATTTTGGATTTTTGCCTGAATACTATAAACCCATGTAAGGCTTTGGGGCACAAACAACTGAGTGAAAAATGGGGATTAAACGAAAAAACAAATTTAAAAACCCCCCCCACCAAACCCCCCAATGTTTTCACTTGCTGCAGGGTATCTCCCCTGAAATCATTCACATTAAAAAAACATGCTACCCCTTACCTCCCTCACATGCCAGGCCTTCGCACCAAACCGAACCAACTTTTCCCCCGGTGGTTTCTTAAAAAAAAGTCCCCAAATTTTTCATTTTCTTCTTTTGCTTGAACCCCCTGGCATGGCCTTGATGGCTACGAAAAAAAAGAAGGGAAATCATATTTCGACACACTGAAATTTTTCCCAAAAAAAATCAATAGGCATGTCTAAAAAGGCCTTCTCCCCTCTAAAAACTGGCCAAGGAGTATCAATTTTTCGGTGCAGCCATCCCCTTTGAATTTAGCGTGTGACCCCGGGGGTGACCCGACAACGTAAACGACATCTACACCCTTTAAATCACAGTCTTGATAAAAACCCCAGACCCAAAATAATGACGCCAAGGATCCACGTAAAGCTGTTCTGGCAATCCCCCCCGCCCGGGAACAAGGCTGAACTTGGGAAGCCCCACTATTCACCACCCCGTTGCACACGGGAATGCCCACCGATGAGGCTTATTTTGAATTTCCCTTCAAATTTAAATCCCCCGTTTCATTGTTCGCGACATTTACACGGCCATAGTACAAGCAGTGGGTGCCCACCATTGTTACATTGTCAGCAGACTGCACGGAGTGTTAAAAGGATCGCAGAAAAAGAACTGCCATATCATGTTAAAAAGCAAGGGCCACACTCAAAAATCCCCCTTTATGGCAGCGTACAAGGCACAGAAAAGGTTTTCTGTTGGGGTTTGGCCAAGACTTTGGATCAGGCCCCCGGAAAAAATGCTCCTGACAAGAAAGACGGGAAATTCCCCCACGTGGTCAGAAGGGTTCTTTTTAACTCCTCCATCAGCAGGCACAACCCCCAATTTTCCCCACGACTCGGGGTGCGTTCAGGCATCACACACCCACACCCAAACACACCCCCCACACAAACACTCCCCACACAGCACTCACACAAAACCCCACACCCCACACACACCACACACACACACACACACACTGCCGCACGCACAACCACACACACCACACACACACACAACAACAACCACAACACCAACACACACCACCAAAAAAACACTCCACACACATACAGCGATAGGGGGAGACAAGGGCGGGGTAGCGAAATGACTACATAAAAAAAATGTCTGCCTCAGATGGAATTCCCCAATTTTTACCCATCCAAATGATCACCCCTCCATGACTCTGTCTTCTGTCTTCTTTTTTCCCGTTATGTGGTGCACCATTTTGGTACACCGGGGTCATCCGGTATATGCGGCAGCAATGCCCGGTTATTGGGGCCGGTGTGTTTTGTGTGAGTGATTTTGTCCATGCACGCATTTCGTGCTGCGGGGCGTCGTTTGTGTGTGTGTGTGGGGTTTTGGGGTGTGTGTGTGTGGTTGTGTGTGTGGTGTGTGTGTGGGGCCGTGGTTTTTTTTTTTTCCCCTGCATGTGTGCTGGCTGTTTTTTAGACAGAGGAAACAGAAAGACAGACAGACAATTTTTCAATGGCAGAACAATAAAGCGGTGAAGCCGCGTTTCAAATCCAAACATTTGTAACCCCCCACTTTAAAAAAGGAATTTCGTGGTAGATTAAGCCAGGTTGTTTGCAAAACATATGTAAAAAAAAAGAAAGTTCGAAAAAGACAGATGTTTTTTGTTTTTTTGGTGGGAATTTTTTCTAGCGGAAATGCCCGCAGAAAATAAAACAAACAAAAAAAAAATAAATAAATTGTATTGGGGTTTTATTATTATAACATTTAGGAAATCTTTACTAGTTTATAAATTAAAAGGATCACTCATTTAAAAAAGAAAGGGGTTTTTTAAAAAATTTTTCCCAAATTGAAAAAAGAAATGATTAGTCCTGGGGGGGCCCATGTGACTTTGTTTAGGACCAGTGGGCCCTCCTTATAAAAAAAAAAACCCCCACATGCAGCCAACTGTTCGACGTGCGGCTCGACGACGGCGGACCCCCGGGGGCAGTGGGTTTGGGGGGCACAGATTTCCCTTTCCCCGCACTACGAGTGACGACGGAAAAGCCTGGTCGCCGGGGGACGGGTCTCGAGGCGGCTGACACTGGCGACGAGGCCCTGCCCCCCTGCGAATACCCATGGCCCGCACATCCAGCAGGCTCTCCCTTTTGGGGGGGGGGGGGTCGTTCCCAAATTGGGGGGCAGAGTGGGGATGGACCTTTCGTGCAGCGGGTCGGCGCTTGGCCCCTACGTCTCCGAGCGGGCCTCCCCACGGGACGACCGCGCCACTCAGCATGAAACGGGCCCCCCGGTTGGTGGGATCTGGCATTTTGCGGTCGGGCAGAGACCACAGAAGGCACCCAGGGGGCAGATGGGGGAGGGCGGCACAGATTTCCTTCCTCGCCTTGAGTGACGACGGGGCACCTGTGTCGCCGGGGGGGTGGGCCCCAGGGCGGCGTTGACACTTGGGGACGAGGCGCTGCCCCACTGCGAAATACCCCGGGGCCGCCCCACTACGGGGGCCCCCTTTGGGGGGGGGAGGGGGGAAATTTAACCCCCTTGGGCGCAAGTGGGGCCTGGACCATGACAGCGCTCGGGGACTTGTGCCTCGGCGTTCCCCCAGTCGGCATCACCGGCCCGGACCGTCGCCACCAGCATGAAGACGGCCCCCGGGGCCCGACGATGGCCTTGGAAACAACCGCGCTGAAAAATCTTCAGACGACCGCTATCGGTCCAAAAGACATTATTCTAAAGAAAAATACATGTCCCCAAAATGTCCGTTGCCAGGGGGAGGACTTTTAACAGAACCATCCTAGCCAACTGTTTACTTAGACACAGAGGGCCAGCTGCAAAAACAAGCAGAGGGCTTTAAGGCCTCCGCCACTAAGCAGAGGGGGGTGACTGCCCCCCTTTTTTTTGGGAAATTTGGATTTTAAAACATTTTTTTTTTAAATTTCAAAGGGTTTTATTATGGGATAGAAAAGGGGCTAAATAAAAAATGTTACCAAAAAATTTTTTTCCCAAAAAAGGAAAGAGTTGGAAAGAAATAAATTTGCACCGGTGGCCCCAGGGGTGGCCACAGGGGGTTTTAGGTTGATGAACAAAGACTGGCAGGCCCCTTTTTGACTAGAATGTAGCAAGCTTCATACAACCCACTTTCACCTTGGACACTTGTATGAAATAGTTTTTAGTAAATGGAAAGTTTTTAAAAGGTTTTGTGATGTTCGAAATTTTGGTTTTTTCAAATGTGGGAAATTTTTTATTGTGTATTGTATTGGTAAGATTGGGCTTTTTTGTCCATGTGTTTTGATCAATTTGGAATTGCTCTCAAAAATACGGGATTTGTATTTATTGTTTTTTATAAATTTTTTTGGGAAAAAAAATATAAAAGTGCGTAAATAAAAAGAAAAAAAAGGAGAAGTGCGATACCTTTTGGGAATTGAGACCATTGGGAATTAATATTGGAGGGGGCGGGGCCCCAAAATGGGTGATAGAGGGTTGGGGGAAACACATTCGTAAAAAAAAAAAATTTAGTAAACTGTGACAGGAGATGTGCACGTGTTTATAATAATTATGACAGGAAATGCTCAGTAGCATTCAGTGTAACTTTTTTGATTTTTTTCTCAGGGGAAAAAACTTGTACAGGCAAAAAAAAACACGGTGAAAAGCAATTTTGACCATCGTTTGGCAAAATGGCAGCGTTGGAAAATGTGGTCAGAACAAAAGGGGGGGAAAATTTTCCCTGTGGCATGGGGGACATCGATTTACTGATGGTTTCCCTCGTAAAAACAGAGGACTAGGGAAAGTCTTTATTGGGAAAATTTTTTTCACATTTTTTCAGGTTACTTGTAACATTGGTTTGTTGATTTTCAAGTGTATTTTCATATGTTTTTAAAATTTATGGTTGTATTTAATTTTTTTTTCAGCCAGGTTGTCTTTTCGGATTATGTGTACCCTTGATTTAAAGGAAGAAATTAAGGGAGAGTCCGACAGAAAAATCACTGTTTGTGTTTTTTTTCAAACGATTTTTTTTTTTGGCTTGGACCCCTTTGGTTTTGTTTTTGGGTTTTCATACGGTTTTTATTTTAACCCAAAACGCTATAAACCAAAAAGATTTAAGACTTCTAAAATCACTTTAAAAAAACTTTGAAAATCTTAAAAATTAGTAAAATTCTAAAACTTCTCCGGATCTCCTGTTTAATTTTCCTTGGGTTGTGTATGGATAGGCCAACGTTGGAAAGGAAAAATTTTGGGCTGAACTGGGAAGAGTTTTTTTTCTTTTTTTTTTTATTATTTTTTTTCTTATTAGTCCCCATTATTCAAATAAACACTTTTTTTTGTTTTTTACTCTATTGTGGACTCCCGTCTCTATTTGGAAATTTTGTTGAGTAGTTAAAAAAAAGATACTTAACAAGCACGCACCCCACCCAAAATTTTTAACCCCAAAAAAGGGAGGGGTTTTTAAAAGTTCAATTGCTGGAAAAAAAGAAATTTAAAACCAAAAAGGGCCGGGTTACACATTTATTTTCACTATCTTACCCCTCTTTTAAAATTTCCCAAATTTAAATTGACGTATGGGGCAGTCAGGGAACGCGGTATTTCTGGAAAAAAGCACAACGGAAGGGCAGGTGGAGAGAGAGAGAAAAGAGAGAAGAGAGAGAGAGAGAGAGAGAGAGGGGGGGAGAGAGAAGAGAGAGAAGGAAGAAGGAGGAGAAGAGAGAGAAGAGAGAGAGAGAGGGGAGAGGAAACTGAAGTGCTGAAAGGGGGGTGCAGGTGGCAGGTGACGAGAGGGGAATGGGGAAGCTTAAAGGGGGAGCTACACAGCGGTTGAATTGGGCGGGGGTTGAAGTTTAAAAAGCCTTGCTACTCAAAACACAATTGCAAATTTTGCAGCCTGTCTTTTGGTGTTGCGTTCTGGGGTTAGTCCATGTCAGAGAGGTGCCAGCCCTCACTCCCCCTGCGATCGATGCTCGTCTGCCCGTCAGTCCCTGTTGTGGTTCTGAACGTTCAACTGGAATGTGCCCCACACAAAAGATTTCCTGTTTGACATTTAGCCCTTCAACAGCATGAAGAGAGGCGAATCAAACTGGGTTGTTCAAACTTTTTCAGGGGTAATTTGCACCTATCGTAATACGGAGTAATTTTTCACCCATCAATATACTCAGGAGGAATTTGCACCGATCAGTATACCTCAGGAGTAATTTGCACCTATCAATAATACTACAGCAGTAATTACACTGATCAGTATACTACAGGAGTAATTGGCACCAATCAATATACTACAGAAGTAATTTGCACCTATCAGTATACTACAGGAGTAATTTGCACTATCAGTATACTACAGGGGTAATTTGCACCTATCAGTATACTACAGGAGTAATTTGCACCTATCAATATACTACAGCAGTAATTTGCATCGATCAGTATACTACAGGAGTAATTTGCACCTATCAATATACTACAGCATAATTTGCACTGATCAGTATAGTACAAAGAGTAATTTGCACCTACCAATATACTACAGGAGTAATTTGCACCTATCGGTATAACTACAGGGGTAATTTGCACCTATCAGTATACTACAGGAGTAATTATGCACCTATCAGTATACTACAGGAGTAATTTGCACCTGCCAGTAAACTACAGGAGTAATTTGCACCTATCAGTATACTACAGGAGTAATTTGCACCTAGCAGTATACTACAGGAGTAATTTGCACCTATTAGTATACTACATTTTGTGCCGGAATTTGCCATTTGCGGTTGTCATCTTTTCATGACTAGTACACAAAACAACAACAACAACACAAAACAGCAGTAAATTTAAACCGACAATCTGGTGAATGTATATTCTGGCCCATAACTTAGTATACTGATAGCTGTATATCACTCATGCATGTATTGTCTACCGATTCATAGATGTGTCAGAATATGTCATCTGTCAAATTCTGTCATCTTTTTCGCAATTGACAATCACTGAGCTAGGGGGGAGAGCAGTAAATCACATGGTTACTAATTCAATGTATGATTGTTTTACAGAAGCTCTGACCTCCATGCCCCCTCCCTCGCTGCTCTCCCTCCCCTTCCCCTCTTCCCCACCACTCCTTCCTACAGAAGTTCTGACCTCCGTGACCCCTCCCTCCTCCCTTCCCCTCTTCCCCACCGCTCCTTCCTACAGAACTCTGACCTCCATGACCCCTCCCTCCCTCCCTTCCCTCTTCCCCACTGCTCTTCCTACAGAAGTTCTGACCTCCGTGACCCCTCCCCTCCCTCCCCTTCCCCTCTTCCCCACTGCTCCTTCCTACAGAAGCTCTGACCTCCATGACCCCTCCCTCTCTCCCTTCCCCTCTTCCCACCGTCTCCTTCCTACAGAAGCTCTGACCTCCGTGCCCCCTCCCTCCCCTTCCCCACCGCTCCTTCCTACAGAAGTTCTGACCTCCATGACCCTCCCTCCCTCCCCTTCCCCTCTTCTCCGCCCTCTTCCCCACCGCTCCTTCCTACAGAAGTTCTGACCTCCGTGACCCCTCCCTCCCTCCCCTTCCCCTCTTCCCCACCGCTCCTTCCTTTTGCTTAAATCATTTCAGGTTCCGAGAACCAGAACAAGTTTTGCTGTGTAAAACATGAATAGAAAGACAGGGGGAATAAAGCACACATACATGCACATGCAGACACAGATGTACACGCACAGGCGCGAGCACGAGTGTACACACGCATGTGCACGCACACGCATACACACACACACACACACACAACACACACATGCACGCACGCATCCATGTGCGTGCAGGTACAGACACACACACACCACAACACACACACACACACGTTTTGCTTGTGTAGCCTACACTCCAGACAACGAGCCGGAACCAACATGCACGACGTTAGTTATGAATTGTGGCCCGACTCCAAGGAAACCGTATCATTTCCTGCAGTGCGTGCACTGAAATAACCAATCTTCTGTTCTGCCGCTGTAGTTGTCGAGTCACCGGCCACCTCCAACAAAATCCTGCTATATCCTGCAGTGCCTGCACTGTAATAACCAATCTTCTGTTCTGCCGCTGTAGTTGTCGTGTCACCGGCCACCTCCAACAAAAGCCTGCATTTCCTGCAGTGCCTGCACTGAAATAACCATCTTCGTTCTGCCGCTGTAGTTGTCGAGTCACTCTAATCAAGCTGGCGTGATACTGTGCAGGGTTTTCCAGCCGGGGGTGGGGGTGGGATGGGAAGAGAGAGAGAGGAGAGATGAGAGAGAGAGAGAGAGAGAGAGAGAGAGAGAGAGAGAGAGAGAGAAGAGAGAGAGAGAGAGAGAGAGAGAGAGAGAGAGAGTCACACATCCAGTGACACTGTACAGAAAACACGTTATCAGACTGCACTTAGCACTGTTCAGGCCAGCAGACTGATGGTCAACCACCCCGGTGACCTTTGTCTCTCTCAAATAACCTTATCACACTGCACTTCACCGTTTCAGGCCAGTAGGTTAAGCGTCGACACTCCTCGGAAACTTTTTTTCTCAGAAATGATCGTTACCAGCCGTTTTCAGGAAAGTAGGTTGAATCCTGGATAAAGTGATTAGTTAGATGAGGAGTGTATCTCTCTCCCTCCCTCCCTCTCTCAGTTTCGAAAGAAATTCAGCGTACCTCCGATTTGCGTGAATAATATGCTAACGTCCCACCCCCTTCCCATCTGTCTGTCTCTCTCATGCACATTAAAATATTCGTACTCCTGCTCTCTCTCCCTCCCCTTCTCTCACTCTCTCCTGACTTTTTAACCCTATGACGTGCATTTCCCCTGTAGTTCATTGTATTTCCATGTTAGTGACCCGTTTCTCCTGCCTCTGGACAAACTTCCACTACTCTTTCCTTTCATGGTGTATACATGTCAGCGTTTGTGTTTTGATCTGATGACTGGGTAAAAAGCCTGTAAACACTGTGTCAACGACTGGTAATAGCCTGTAAACACTGTGTCAACGACTGGGTAATAAGCCTGTAAACACTGTGTCAATGACCAGGTAATAAGCCTGTAAACACTGTGTCAATGACTGGGTAATAAGCCTGTAAACACTGTGTCAATGACTGGGTAATAAGCCTGTAAACACTGTGTCAACGACGGGGTAATAACCTGTAAACACTGCGTCAACGACCAGGTAATAAGCCTGTAAACACTGAGTCAACGACTGGGAAATAAGCATGTTCAGCATTCCATCTACCTTCATGGACCTGTGTGGGCCCACTATGCTATAACAAAACTGTTCAGCATTCCATCTACCTTTCATACCTTCCTGTACTGTGTGGGCCCACTACTCAGTAACAAAACTGTTCAGCGTTCCATCTACCTTCATACCTTCCTGTACCTGTGTGGGCCCACTACGCTGTAACAAGCTGTTCAGCATTCCATCTACCTTCATACCTTCCTGTACGTGTGTGGGCCCACTACGCTGTAACTAGAATAAGCAGAACCTTTTTCCTTACAGCAGTCCCATATGCAGCATTTTGCCTGTGTCTTCCACAGTTCTGTCGACTGCGTGTGTGTGCGTGCAACTCTGTGTGTGTGTGTGGGGTGAGTGTGTGTGGTGTGTGTGTGTGTGTGTGTGTGGTGTGTGTGTGTGTGTGTGTGTGTGTGTGTGCGTGTGTGTGTGTGTACCTCTGTGTGTGTGTGTGGTGTGTGTGTGTGTGTGTGTGTGTGTGGTGTGTGGTGTGTGTGTGTGTGGTGTGTGTGTACCTCTGTGTGTGTGTGCGTGCAACTCTCTGTGTGTGTGTGTGTGTGTGTGTGTGTGTGTGTGTGTGTGTGTGTGTACCTCTCTGTGTGTGTGCGTGCAACTCTGTGTGTGTGTGTGTGTGTGTGTGTGTGTGTGTACTCTGTGTGTGTGTACCTCTGTGTGTGTGTGTGTGTGTGTGTGTGTGTGTGTGTGTGCATGTGTGTGTACCTCTGTGTGTGTGTGTGTGTGTGTGTGTGTGTGTGTG